>JABMBR010004525.1:0-24041 GCA_018881525.1 Meteorus sp. PSUC_FEM 10030008
TTTATAATATAACATTGAAAAGGGGAAAGTGAAAACACGCAAACACAGGACTGTCGTGTATACCGTGGCCTCGTCGAGCAGGCATCATTAAATCACAGAAACAGCCTCTGTTATTGACTTCGCCGACAAATTTATCGTCGGCCGGTGCGCGTTTCGGTGTATGGCGGGCCCTCGACCCCCTTCGGCCACCTCATGCGCCACCCTTTCTATCCAAGTCACCCTCAGAATCTCGCACAATATACGTATATAGCACAACGGCCTCTTCCGGAACATCCCCACTACTCTCTCGGCCCGCGTCATTGTTCTGGTTTATACGGTGATTTGTGGATTTTACTACACCCTTCTCTACCCCACTGGCACTCACACTCAATCTCTCTCTTTCTCTTCGTTGCCTTTCTCTACTTTATACTCGTAACCATCACATTCGCACTCACTCTCATCCAACGCTCTCGAGCATTTTATGGACCAGTCTGGTCCATGGTATTGTGAGTAAACACTCTCGTCAATGACGAGTTACTGTCGATCGTCAAGAGAGAAAGAGAGTGGGAGACAGGCACTAATGGTCGACGCCATCATTGTATAATTCAAACTCATGTGTAACAAATAGTCTGCTATAGGAAATTCATTCACAATTTTATTCATCTATTTCATCATTTAATTTTAGAATTAAAGAATTTATGGGGTGATGGGTATTGAGAATTATGTTGTCAGATGATCACATGATGTGCGGTTTGCACTCTGATGACGAAATTTTTCCACTCACATATTTGCGACGAGTCACTACTCCTTACAGAGAAAATATGAATTTGACATAGGACAGGACAAATCTTCTCATTGAGTAGATGAATTTCCGTTCTTCATTGAATTTATACCTCTCCTGGTGTCTTTGTTGTAGGTTGTCTTTATTGCGAATTCAAATCGTTTTTGATCGGTTGAAAATCGTCGAGAAGGGTTGAGAGTTGTAATTGTCGTCAGAACGACGCAGAATTGAATTCAGTCGGCAAAATAAAGCTCTTCCTATGCGTAGATGAGTTCACACACGATGTTTTCTCGGAATTATTGTAACAACAGAATGAAAGCATTATTCCGACCTCAAAATCCGTCATACTAAAATCGCTCTGACTGCTGGTTGTAGAACGGTGTCTTCAACAATATTAAACGATTGAAATTGAAAAGATTTCTCTCACATAACAATTTATTTTCCCTCTAGTATCATACTTTCTCATCATATTCCTTTAATTTCCCTTTCTTTCACCTTGGTCTTGAATAAACGACGTTGCTGCTTTCACAACCCTTTTATATAGCTTTCTCTTACTTCACTCGCAACCCCTCCGTGGTGGAAAGAGAAGCGTTCGTTAGAGGTAGATTCATCCACCAAATTGAATTAATTATCATACTAAGGTGAATTCTCCATTGCGTCCCGCGTGATCCTTCACTGCCTTGAGTAAGCATTACCCCTTTCATTCCATTTTCCATTTTTATTCTTCATTTACTCACTTCCGACTCTTGTTTTATTTCGAAGATAAATCTCATCCAATTCATAATGCATGTCGTATATTTTTCAATTTTTTTCAAATAAAATTATGACAACTATTTAAATGGTACACTTATGTTTCGCATTGAGAGATCTTGATGGGTATCAAATGTACATTCAGAATATTGTTATGTTACCCGAGTTGTCATTACAACAGTTACGACATTTGTTTTACGAGTGTTGTTAGTGGACGGTTCTATGCAACCATTTACGACATATCTCTAGTAATTAGAGTGCTCATGGCATTCACCCAGCGGCCGTACGCAGTGGTTCAGAAAGAGATACATGGACAGAGCAGGAAGAGACACAGAGGAGGCAGCGGAAGGGTCCGTAGCATCATCCACATCCGCTATTGAAGCACCGGTCGAGGTGTACGATTATACTCACTAGCCAGTTGTGGCCACGGTCTTATCTTGTAGATAAGGACCTGCCAACCCTTATGAATGCCTCCATTATAAACGTACTCTCCTCTATTCTACCACTGGACCCTCTTCACTAACCAAACTGTTATATCGCTCTTCATAATTATATATCGTATCGTGTGTCTTGACTACATAAACTATTTTAAATTTACATTGATATCAGGTCAGAATTGATGGTGAGTATTCCCTTTGGGTATTATTCAATCATCATTTCTGTTGAAGCTGTGTATAATACTTTGAATTCAACGATGCTGATGAATCGTGCTAGTCGTCGCGTGGATAAATTTATTCATCAACATGTTCCAGCGTTTGTTGCAGCAATGATTTCGCAGTCGTATTGTCCATCATATTTATAGATATCTCATTCAAATGGAGCTATCTCATGTTGTTATTTATTATAATAGAAAAAAGTGAGATTGAAGCGAGGAATGACTAATTTTATTGGATTGTCCATGCTGATAGAGTTATACAGGTCAATAGGTTCAAACTAACTTTTGTTTGTGTCACCCTTCTTCAGAATATATCAGAAAAATTGATGTGTCCATTCGAACGTTTCAGATTTACATATATAATATGTTGCTATTTATATTACGCTAAGCGATATTATGTCTACGGGTATGTGAAATCAACTGTGGACTTCCGAATTGAGATATTGAATTTACGCCATTTCTGTTTTGACATATTACATTATGGCTTGTCCATATAGAGAAATATGATATGCAATCGATTCAACTCTGCTTCCATGCACGTCCGGTAGAGGAAGTGATTTTTTACTCGGAATAAATAGCTTTTTGCGGTTTGTCAGGAACTGTTGATGCAAACTAAATTCTATGTGTGTAAATGTATAAATTGTTTGGAGTAGTCATGTGTGTTACACTTGATATATGCACTTGGCATTTGATAAAGATATCCTCCTTCATTTCAATTCTTTTCCAATATTTGCAATAAATATCTTTCAACGTTTATCATCGAATATATTTTCGAGATATTTTATAACACTTTTCGTTTGCACATTTTCCAAATGAATTATTGTTAAGTATCAGCAGATACAACAGATTTTCACATGATAATCCGATGGTCATCTGTAATGTAACATCCGATGGTGCTCGCTGCGTTGGAGTGGCACAAAGGGGAAATTACAAGGGAAATTTGAAAGTTTGAGATACCTCTATGTGTTCAGTGTTAACTAAAACACATGAGATATTCGTGATGGTTTTAAAAATTGACAAACGGTCATTTCTTGCGATACCAGCCCCTGACGACTTTATATGAATAGTTCCCAATCCATTTTTATTTTCTCCTGTTTGTTTAAATAATAAAAATTTCCAGCAGTTGAAAAATACAAGAACCCAACTAAAAACTATCGAATTGTCGTCCAGTTGATTTCAAAATATTTGGAACTAATTGGAAAAACACAACAGCTAAAAAATCGGAGTGTTAAAATTCAATAAACATGTGAACAATATCATCACTCACATCGAGAAATTGTTATGTTGAAATAAGTGCAATTATAGAAAAGTGTTACCCGATGGAGAAAAAATTTGAACACGATCAGAAAATGTTCTTATTTATTCCGATGTATTAACTCGCCCACATTCTCTTCAACAACATTATGACCCGATGTAAAACATTGTCTCGCTGATAAGCGATCCTTGTCACCGATTGTTAGACTGCATACATTCGAGTAAAGATTTCTCGAATGTATTTTGGAGCGGTGATTTTTTCGAACTTGTATTCCAGAGTTGTGCACTTATGTCCACACGTAAATACATTCGATATGTTGTGCATATATGGATACACATACATGCTCATGAATATATATATCGGTGTATGTCTTGGACTTAATGTACATATTGGGTTTGGTACATGGTCTTATTACGAATGCGGGAATTCCTTTTTGTGTGCCATGTACAATGTAACGTGCGGAGAGGTAATGGAGAATTAAGTGGTAAAGATAATAGTGTTGTAACTTAAACCAGTGTCAAGATATCTCAACCTCTTATTTTCTTATTTTGAATTTCGAATCTGGATGAAGGGGAGAATAACAAATTTTTTTTTGCTATTGATTCGCCATAGACAACTCATTTGAATAAAATCGATGACTCTTTGATCTCCTGTCTCTTCAACAATTTTCTTTTTCTATTTCATTCCAGATAGTGGATGATACTGGAGTAAATTGAACGTGTTGGTGAGTAAATCTTTAGATTTTTTAGAAGTTTACGTAAAATGATGATATTAAGGGTTTGAAGAATTATCCAAACTTTTTTTTGTTCTTCCTCTAAATTCTGCCTCTAACAAAAATTGGTGATGCAAAAATACCAATTTATAGAACTTTCTACAGTTGACGTCGGCTTTGATTGGGAATTTCATAAATTGATTGATAAAATCAATCAAAATATCAATTGAATAGGATATAAATAAAACGAACATCACAAAATCGATTTTCCCCGTAACCGATTGAACTATTTTGCCACATATCTTGAGACTGGTTCGAAAAAAAAAAACAAATACCGACGATATGTCGTCCTCTCAACCCCGTTTTCCGCCAATTCATATCAAGTACTCATCACAGACTTCAATGAATGATGACAAATCATTCGGAAATTTTCATATTTAGAAATATCCCTCACAAATTGCAGTTAGTTAATTTTCATGTTCAGAATTCCGTTGCAACCCATTAAATAGAGAGGGCGGAAGAGTGACAGTGAATGCATAGTGGCGATGTTCGTATGTGGATCGGGAGGGTTGAGATACTGTGAGTGAGAGGGTGGAATTGGTTTGCCTCTAGTCGTTAATGGGAAGTGCCCAACGATACTCCATGCATACATCTTTGCATGTGCATGGTCCTTGAATATATCAATCGATTCTATCGATAAATGGATGTATATACACGCACACACTCACATGGACTGCTCTATATGATCATATGGGCACTGAATGCAAGGAATAAGGTAGGAAAGGGACCACCGTAGGTATACAGACCGTACATAATTACATTTTATACCTATGGTCATGTGTTTGCACGGTACATATTTGTCCGGTCTATCTCACTGAAGATGGTGACCCCCCTGGGATCCGGTTTCAGATACAAACACTCAATAAATTATTTTACTTATGGCTCTATTCTTTGCTACGTTAACCAACAAAATCTTCCTCTTTCTCATCGATATCGAACGTGAATTATTACTCCACTCATTGAGAAAAGACAAACTGAGTCAGAACTTTTCATAACACTGAAAATTATATTGAGGACTTGGATTGCACTGAATAATTTCCTTTCCTTTTCATGTTTGTGATATTTTTTTCTTCGTATCATGATCTCACGCGAATTTACAAATATGAAATTCTCATTACAAACGATGAACAATGGGAAAATAAAATTTAATCTCAGTAATAAAGGTGATAAATATTTGAAATGTTGACGGAATTCTCTCTATCGTTTATGCGCTGAAAGAGCAGATAGGCGAATGCCGGGACTGAAGGGAAATGAAAATGAATGTAATAATATATTTAATATTCGCCCCTTTAGGTCTCCTCCACTCTCGATATTACAACCAATATTCTCACCCCAATCCATTTTGGTCGTTTCGGTATCTTTTTCTCCCATATCACTTCGGCTCTCCCTTCACATTAGTCTGATATGATATTTTTCACCAGCACTTCGCCATTATTTCACTTCCTCTTCTGCAAATTTCACTAATCAAAGAATCAACTATTCATATGATGTACAATTTGGTCCAGATATGATTGTTGTCGATATAATTGGAGTTTAATAATAATTGTTGATAGGTTAATAAGTGTTGAATAGTTTATCGAACACGAAGAACATTCGTTCCTTCCATGTTTCATAGTTCACTATAGGACAAAGGTTCAACTGTCTCCAACAATGAGATTTGATACGAATGGAAATATGATCGGCATGGTACACTGTGAGCCTTCAACCTCAAATCGCTGCGATATTAAATTTTTCTTCATCGTGACCGGAACTCACATGAACGACAAAATTCATAAGATTCAATATGCTAGAGACTGAGGTGGGGTGTCTCAGTGAGGGCAATTCATATTATAGAACGAGGGAAATATAGCATCAGAGTAGACGTGGATGAGATGAAGAAGGAGAAGGTGAAAGGTATTGTAGTTTACATCAAATACGTGCTCTTCCCCCAAAACCAAGCTACCCTTCAGGCACGTGATGCACACCCTCTCTTGCCTTACCAATATTTTATTCTATACTCTACAATTCAAATATTTATTTATAGATAGGTAATATAGATTAATTTACGATCGATAAGTGACGTGAAATATTCAAAATCAAATATTTTCCCTTTTCCATGATACGTCAGTGGATGAAAAGACTCTGAATTTTCCTATTTATTTATCACTCATTTATTTATTCTTCATTTCTTTACGAAATTGAAAAGTTATTTTCATCCGGAAAATAATTGCAGATGTATTTGTAGCACAACATCGTTGCATTATTGCGTTTAGATTGAAATTACACAAACATGAAATATTCAAATTCCAGGTACACGAACTTGGTTCACATAAATAAAACGACTCTAAAATCTTCATGAATTCCATTCTATTTTCTGGTGAAATATGATAAACTGTGAGGATAAAATCATAACTGTAGACAATCCGTGAGCAATACTCCAGTCCAAGTAATGAGCGAATGAATGTGCAATAAACTGGACCCAAGACAGGTTAACTTTCATATATTCATTTTTTATTTCCGTTCCAATTCGTGATGCAAGTGAAACGTATGCTCTTGAATAAAGGCAGAGGATAACCTAACACATGAGTGAAGTTGTAGTGGTCGTTGCGTCGTTGTGTGGTGCACGTCTTGATTTACGCAAAATGGGCGTATCCAAACAGGAGCCTGCAATTAGTTTATTAATAATTAGTAAACGAGCTTCATGCAACCCGTAGAGTTCTTGGTTCACCCATATGATGGAGGAGGTGCGGTCGATTCCCTCACGACGTGTATACATACATAACACACTAGCACACTTGATATGTCCATGTGCATACATAGATGAAGTGGTGCTACCTCTTGTGCGATTGATCATGGTGATTGTGCACATCAATCATTGAATTATCGCCTGTGCTTCGTACATTTTATTATTATTCCCCGCTACTTTCACTGCTCAGCAGATCGTTCCATCAGCCTCATATTCTGTCTGATCTTCATCCATTCAACCAATCCGTTACAGTGATTAACTCAACAATATGGAATCTAGAGAAAAATGGGTTTCAAGTACATCGTTTGCATATCGTATAAGATCTCATTCACAATTGCAGATGATTGACATAATGAATCAGAGAATGATAGAATTTACTTTTCAAAGGCCTCGACCTTTTCCAGATTGGTCGTTTCACTCTCGAATTGCACACGAACTCACAGCCGAATTTTCATTCATGTGACATCTCATGTATCTCACTATCCTTCATCATACATTGCTGTCATTTTAGTATTCTTACGCGTGGGAATAACGAAAGAAAGAAGTAATAACACATAAAATTTAATATAGCGAACGAATAGGTAGTTGCGAGTTGCCGAATGGGAGTGCATCCGTCCACGTTTCGTATAAATTTGTGTCTGTTAGTATTGTAAAAATGGAGAAGAGAAAAAATGAAATTGTTGATGTATACATTGCCATGTGGCATATAGAAAACCGCGAATGAGAATCGTAAAACGGTACTGTTCTGTTTTTCTCTTTTATCTCGATATGCTCCTACAAGTCCGTTGAGAAATATACGCATTGTAGCAAAACTCATATCCAACCGTGGCACGTTGAGGATGCTTACACGCAACGAGAGTGCTCCTGCCATATAACACTATTATATAAATATTCATCTATGAACAAACTGGAATCGTGAGCTTTACGATCAGTTTATTCTGTACATACATCACGAATTCACCATGGAAACTGACTGTCTCTGACTATTTACTTGTCTCATATTCAACACTTATTCAACATATTATATGAGAAATGGCGATATATTTTTGTATGTTACACGTTTTTTATTGCTATAGTTCGTATGAGTTTATTCACTACTGTAACAGCGCACTTGCAGAATTTTTTTATAGCACGAACTGACTTGAATATTTTTTCATCTTCATATTTTTCACATTCCACTTTGTCTAATCATGAGGTTTCGAGACAAATAATGAGATGATAATTAAGACAAGTCAGGAATGATGATGGTTCCGTAGATGGTATCAACTCTCGTGGAAAAAAAGACTAACAAGAAATTGGTTGAATATTCTGTTCGTTTAATTGTTGTTCAGAGTCTTGTCCGAACACATTAAACCCGGTGTGTCCCAGACCAGGACTGTATCGGATCCCAACGCCCTGCGGGAATTCGACAGTGGTGATGACACCTGATATATGATAATTCGATTTCTATTCAAATATCAAACAATTGTAATTTAATATTTTGCCAAGACAAACCGAAAACACACCGAAGTAATTCAACATTTCTATCTTCATTCAATTCATTGGAACCAGAATCTACTCTTAGAAAACGATCCCTAGGTTGTTAGTTTGGAAAGTTGAAATACAACTGGACTCAACATCTACCAATTGAACAAAAACTTTCGTTTGTTTATTACTAGGAGGGTTGATCTGTTGTGATGGTGCCATTAAGATGATCGTTTGGAACAGGACTAACGGGGAGGATTAAGAATTCTTCTGCAATATAAATGTCACAATACAGAACGATCTGGTTACAATAAATATAATCCACAGTTTGAATGTGCACATCTCTAACAAATACGTGAGTAAGGATGCAAATGTAACCGCAATTAAACGAGTCTGCCGGACGGCATCGTGCGACAAAAGCGAGTAATGAGTGGAAAAACGAAAGAGGGTCTCGTTGCATGTCGTTATGTACATCTGTCTCATCCATAGGGTGATGTCGGGGCATTTACATTTACATACATATATTGATGTTTGTGTTTCTGTGGCAACGCATATGACTGATAAAATGTTTTGCATCTTTATTTTGATTTCATTGTTCTGTTGATTATTCGTCACATTCTGCCTATCAATAAGCATCCTGCATGTCTATAAAAGAATATTTTTACAAAGTTTGTCTGCAACGTCTTCCATTAATCAATGAGTAAATTAAAGCATCAATTAGTTTGACAGATCGTTTGTAGTTTCAGTAATTGCCATAGCAGAGACGATGTTTCATTCATATGCGAATGGTTCGCGTGGCTTTCCATGAGATCAAATTAGTTTCCAATTCGATCGGTCGTGAGATATGAGATGATATCCCGGTTCGTCCTCCCGCCTCAAATATAAATATAATACGACAACGTGCAACGTCATGCTACGGTTATTATGTACGAACATGGAACGATAGATTATTCACAACAATAAAATATTGATTGTAGAGAAAAATTTAAACTTCTAGGAACTTTTACTCATGAGAATAATTAATCAAACCCAAAGTATATTCTATCGATTTTCTATACAAGAAGTTTATACTAATGTAATTATGGTTTTTTATATTGTGAAGAGATTGGAGTAATAATAGAATTTTTAGTTCTTTTATGAGGAACTTTATCCTTATTACACGCTGAAATTCACATCGTTTTCAGGTCAATCATCAACAATAATATCATTCAAGATGACTTGTAAACACTGCAGTATACAGATGGTTGCGTTTCGCTTATCTCTTCTCTACCATTTATTAATTATGATTGACCATTAAATTACTTTCACAAACAAAAATTATAAATTGAAATACTTGATGAAAAATATCTACCATCGATAATTGCCTTTCATAATTGAATTTTTGTTTTGTCTTTTTTTTTCAGTGTTCAATTAAATGTTGTCAACATATTCAGGATTGAACTAATGAATGAAAACTTTTTGTTTGTACTTTTACACTTTTTTTCTTCTTCACTCACAGAATTGACTGCGATTTTATTGTTCAATTAATTGTAAAAATTTGTTTTGGATTTGTTGATTTGTCAATTGTAAATGGCAGGCGTATATGTAGGTATGACGTAGGAGGACCCTTTGGATTTGTTCCGGTACGACACTCCAGATTCTCTCGCGTGTTGCATACGGCTCGTTTGCAAACGCATCGAACTATGATTTGGTATTTAGTCACCATTAGGGACGCATTAGCTCTGATTACTCATGCATTCATATGTATGTATGTTGTACATGTGGAACGTGCACACACACATGAGAGTACATACACAAAGTGCATATACGCGTTCGCACATCTTGTCGACTGCGTTCAAACGTTTGTATTTACCACTGACAACACCCGCGCTCCGTTCGCGCGCAATAGATCGATTGTGCGAACCAATCTACAAGCGATTACGGGATACTTCGATTGAAGTCAATATACGCATATGAGAGTGGATTTAATCCAAATAAACATAGCGTTAGTTATTGTGATAATTGTCATTAGAGTAATTATCCAGACAAATTTATTGTTTGATTAATCAAAATCACAACTTGAATTCATGAATTATCAGCATTTCATTATTAATACAATTGCGAACGATGTCAGACTTTAAACATTTTTCTGCGATATTCGAACATGAATTGTGAAAAATTTATATGAAAATTATATTTCATCATTCTTGGAAAGGAATTATTTAATCACTCATTTGGATATGATCAGGAGGGAAAATATAATTCAATTAAATTGATAAAAGTCATGGTGGGAAAATTATTGATATGAAATCAAACTAATGTAAAGCATTGCGTCATGATTTTTCTCGATAAATATCTGACTACTTCAAGTGCATTTCTGTTGCAATATCATGAGATTTTATGTGAAGTTATTTTTCTCAATATTTAGATAGACATTTCGCACCCTTATTTCTTCTGAACCAAATTTAATATTGATAAAATATTACAACTGTCAACATCTTGCGCATGATATTTTTCGAAATGAACGAAATCATCGGAAACTATTTTTTATTTAATAGTGGAAATTATACACTGCGTTTATCACATTGACAATCGTCTCACAGAAGTAAAATGAAGATGAAACGTAAAAGTATGACCGAGTGAATAATTCTAGCACGCAACACACAAAATTTCTCTCACATGTAATAATTAAATTTCTCTTGTTTATTCGCAATTATATCGTACAATGAAAATTCACAATTATTAATAACTTCAATTCATCCACCTCTAAAAGTTTATCGAATGTGATTTATCTAACCACTGTATATTCTGAGATATTAGCGAAGCGAAATGAAAAAATAATAATTGAAGGAAATATCATCACAAGTATATCCGTTTCCTTTTACTTACATTCTCTTTCTCTCTCGTTCCCGCCACTTTGTTTTCTTCGGCACGAACAAAGGTCACGCGGGCCACGATTCAACGCTATACTTACGACCCTTCGCGCTCATCATCTCACAGACATTTCATTATATGAATCAGCCAACAGCATCCCATAACTCCCTGGGCCTTTTTTCTCCCCGCCCCGCTCATATCTTCGCGTTGCAAAAAATGAGTATGAGAGAAAAAAAATATGCGTGAGTATATAAAAGAAACGAGATGTAGTAATATTAGTATATATGTATATAAATATATAAATGTATATACATATAACCCTGAGGTATGAAAGTTTAATGCAGAGAATTGAGGCGCGTATCATCCATCTCACTGCGTCTTTGATTGGCGCGGTTCAATTTCTCATTGGCATTACCACGAAAAATCCATTGGTAAATCCATGTTATAATCGATAATATACTCAAACACAAATCACCAAATTAATTTTATTTTTCTGTATTTAATCAACTTTGAAATTAATTAAATCGCAAATAAAATTCATATAATTTTCATAACTTTTTTTTTGTTTCCTCTTTCCAACCGCTATAGAATCAGAATGAATGTTAATGAACCAATTAATATCAATCTCGAACGTAAGAGAGCGGAAAGTTCTGCTATTCACTCGAGTCCAATCGCAGGAATAATTAAAACGAGCAAAAGTTCCTTGAGAAATAAATATTTATCAACGAAATATATTCCCCAGATGTTTACTACTGATAAATAACAAAATTATTCACAATCATATCGAAATTCGTACTGTGAATAAATAATTAAATTTTTTCATACAGTTTTGCTTGCGATTCACATGCGCATGATGTTCATGAATGGATGTAGTAAATGAACTATCTAATAATTTTTGCAAACTTCAATCACCCCATGATTCTCAACCATTCAATTACACTCATTCCCTCCTCAGTTCCTAATAGTCGTGAACAATTGAAAAATAAATTTTATCGTTATGTCTTCACGCGATGCTATCTACCAAATAATAATCTTTCATATCACACTGAAAATTCCAATCAGTGAATGGATCCCATAGATATTCTATTCAATTTCTTGCAATCGCGTAAAAAATAAAACACATATAATTATCTTATTCTTCATGGCATTAATTATACAGTCAGAATGTTAATTAACCAATTAACATTAATCTCAAATATCTTTATATACAGTAATAAACTAATAACAGTAAATCTCATATCTCCTCGATAATTATCCCCATGGATTATCTCCACCACAGTTTCTCACTCTCACTTCATCCCTTCTCGCACTCTTTGCACACGATTCGCTCGTTAAATTATATATTCAAATGTTCGCAATCGCGTTAATAATCGAATCGGCAATATACACAAATATAACTACACATCTACACCAATATCATGTAATATATAATGATATATATATATCAACACTTACACTATCTAGATACACAAATTCGGGACGCGTGCGCGTGTGATCCAACCGCAATTTTTCAACGATCGTAAATGCGTTCCGGTGCCGGTGACGTCACGCCAACGGAAGTCGTAAAGAGTTTTATCAAATTGCTGGCGCGTGCGGTCGGGTAAAAAGAGTATTGGAGACGGTGGGGTAGAGTTGGGTGAGGGTTGCAAGTATATACCAACACCATCAGCGACACGCTGTGATATAACACACTGCATCATAGCGTATTCATATAGGGTTGTTCATGTATACAGTGGTGGCATAGAGCACTGTTCGTGTGATAGTCTCGAATTTCCATACACAAATTCACGAATTCGCGGGTGAACAAAAATATATATACACAATATATAGAGTGGAAAAGGGAGAAAAGGGAGAATATCACGGTGTATATAGCCACTTCCGGCAATAGATTTCACCGCATAGCCTGTGCTATATTGTCGTTACGCTCACACGGAGTTACCGCGCTCGCGGGCCTTGGACGAGTCGCTACCATTGCGTTATATATATATATGAATACATAGCTAGTCAAGAGAATATAGGGGATGAGTTTGAACCTCCGTGGGTGACTATCAAGGGGTGAGAATTCTGCCCGGTATATACAATCGAGGCTATTGTGTCCCGTGATTTGTGGCGACGAATTTTTTTTTTCTACCGACTTCCGCACTGTGTCTCTGGACGCTCGGCGGCACAACCGACACCCACCTTTTTCCTTCACCATCTCATGTCGCTATTATCTACGTACCTTTGGGAAAGATACGAGGGACTTGTTCGTGTGACAGAGTTGTCGGTGGTAAATTGTCTTTGCCGAGTGGGTCAAGGATTTTATAGATTTGTTAGGATGTGGAGATTTTGATTGTAGTGATACAGTTGTTGGATTTGTGTTGGGTTAGTGGGGAAATGCCATTGTTGAATTTCGTTGTTGTGTTTCAATTGGTTTTCATGGTATGATTGGAGGTATTTGTTTCAACTGGAGTGTTTGGATGTTATTGATGTGTAAGAATGATAATGAAAAGTTGGTGAATTTTCAGTAATTAATAGAATTTCGTTCGATGTCATTGTTGAATGGGAAATATCCACTGTGGACGTATACAAGGGTGGTATGAATTGTTGCAAAGCATAATACGAGACGTAACAATAGATAATTGTTTATATAGAGAGGAAAAAAACGCGTCAAATATGGGGACATTCAGTTGTCGCGTCAATTTTATGATTTTGTTTTTCGACTATGCTAATTTATCACCATGGCAATTTTTATCATATCGTTGAATTCCGGATTTTATTAGGTCTCTTTTGGATTTATTTGACAGTCAAACTTTTCTGTTTCATCTCCGAAGTGTTTCCGATATTCAAACCATTTTTTCATTTGTAGTATTGGAAAAACTTTATGTTCAAGTAGGCGTAGAATTTATTGAAATATTATTGATTGAGAACACAAATTTGAACAATTATTTTGTTTCAAATTCGAACAATGGCTCTCATCATATTATAATAGCACGGAAAACTCTGAAATGAAGCTTTTTCTGTCCATTTTATCGCCAATCAAGAGTTTATTCATCGATGACAGCTCCATTCACGCTTTCATGCTTCATTAACTCGTGGATAAAAAAATCCTACGTAAATATACGTAGTCCTGTGATTCACAATGGAATACCAATGTGCAAGGTGTCTCTCGAATAGAAAATTTTTCATTCATAGCTAGAATTATTTATAAGACACCGATTTTTGTGAGGTGAAAGAAAAATGACGGTGAATTTTTGTTGCGACTTTGAAGCATCGGATGATCCTACAACAATTCCATAAAATTATTAACAAAACAGTGTGACCAAAGGAATTTTATACGAAGACAGAAAACCATCTTTGAACATTCGTGAAAATAATGCTCAACCAGATTAAATCAACTCCATCTTTTTCTTCATAATGAATTTTATCTCATAAATATTTTCCATGGAACGTTATGAGATTCTCCATTACCACTCATTGAATCTCGTTTATTTCAACATGTTTACTGCCAATATGAAATACAAGAAAAGCAATAGCAGTATAAATTGTTTTTTTTTTCCAATATGTTATTGATATTCGGAAGATTCAGCGACCTGTAACGAATTGGAGTATAACAAATAAAGGGATACCAGGGGAGTTGGTGATAGCATGAAGTGAGCGAGAGCGAATGAGAAGTGCGTTTGTGTGCGTGGACATTGTTGATTCGTGTCGAGCAACTTATTTGGTATTCTGGTCACAGAATGAAGTTTCTTGCCTTGTGTCCCCCATCGTATTTATTCAAGAGCATTTCGACACCTCCAAAATACTTGAGTAACCTTTCTAATACCATTCAAAAGTCAATGAATTCAGTGTTATTGGCGAAATCCAACGTGAAACATGTGAAAATAGAATTTAATCGAAAATATATATTGCATTTGTATAGATGTGTATTCTTTATTATTGTCATAGTATTTTTTTTGTTTTCATGCAAAAATAATCGTGATTACATTTTCATCTGTATTTATGCTTGCAATGCACGTATGTGTGCAACTATCTGTCTGGCTCGCCATACGATGTTTTGTGATTTAAATTAATTGAAAAATATGCATTGTGTGCTTTCGTATACAATATATGTATACTTCGTGTGTTCATATAATTGCATCATTTTTTTCTTTTTTTTTTCTCCACCCTTTTTTTTGTTTTAGCTGTGCAATAGCTAGCAGAATTGTAACATCCAGATTACGTCCAATCATCTGCCATCAGCCAGCAATAACTTATTGGTTTTTCATGCACGATTTGATTCATTATCATTCTGTTATTTATATTTGGCCGCGAGGTCAACGAAAATTTGAATGTAGATTTTTCTGTTCAACGAATGGAAAAATTGCCGGATCTCGCCGCTAATCAGTTTTCCCAATTAATTTTCATAACCCTGCTCCTCTTATTCATGAAAACCAATAACGGCCAATGGAAACAAAAAAAAATCCAGATGAAATAGTAGCGTAATATTTATATTGACATTTGGAATTATTAAAAAATATATGTGTGTAAATGGGTAGATGTATTCGATAGTTTCGATAAAATATAGCGGGTGGTAAAATGAAAATTTTCAAATTCATCTTAATATATATCGCGTTCTCTGCAACGAACTTATGTTATTGCGTCTATATGTTACAAACGAATAATAAATAAGCGACAAAATTGTGTGGTAACTGCGGTGAATTTTGCTGTTTCTTTTTGTATCATGGGCGTATGTATATATATGTTTGTCTTTCGTTGCCGGAGTCGAATTTCTTAAAGGCAACCATTGTGCCTCGCTCACGCCAATGATAATGGTTCCATTCATGGAGTTATAATGGTTACCCTTGCCCTCATTTTCAGTTCTTAGAACACGTGTTTCATCTCATTTGTTATACATATGGACAGAGTTATACGTGTGTAACCTTAATTCATTGAAATACGTCGTGTAACTGGAAGTATAATCGACTTCTTTAAATTCAGCGTTATAAACAAATTGAAATTACTGCCAAAAAATATTTTCTTTCAGTTTTTGCGCAATGACATGAACAATTTTCTTGGGTGGAACAATTCTTACGAAGTGTTGAGAAATTAAATTGTTTTAGAAAATTAGTTGGAAGATTTGAAAATTCCTAGAGAAAAGTCAAGGGGAAAATATCCGTTTGAAAATTTTCCAAGTGAATTGAGAATTAATTTCCAGTTTGACATTTTTGATGATTTATATCAAATGGAGATATTTATCATTTACAATGTTATACTCAACTTGTCATATAAACTCAATTTTATACTCCAAATTCGTCCATCTAACAAAATACAGTTGTTTAATATTTTCATGAAGCATTGAATATTGACGATGACGTTGGGGAGGAAATAGCTCGTCCAGTTTGAATTCGTAAAGAGTCTCACGACATTTTTCAACCAATAATTCTACATTTCTACTTGACGTTTCACAAAGTCTTGGTAGTATCTCGTCGTTTAGAATTTCGTCGTCACATTGGACGTTATTAATCATTTACACCGGATCCGTCGGCAGTGCCAAAGTCTAAACGGTACTGCTCCGGAAAATTCGAACGGACGTCTCGTGGAGCACGTCCGAATCTAAATCCACTGAAATATTGAGGCCGTCTCGCGTAGAGTACACGAGCATGTATACACCGCAGTATATATGGAAAGAGTGGATGAGAGTAGGACGAATAAACGTCGACGAGAATTTTCTGTTTGCGTTTGCACGTACCTAAGTCCACGTGCGCATCGACATGTACGTGGTTTGAACGAGATCGAAAGACACTCTCATTTGGCTTTCAATCCAATATATATACAAAATGTACTCTCTCGATGCAATGGCCTCGATACACTCTGCTCGTTTCGTAATTACCCAAATGTTACTGCATTTTTTAATTTTTTACTCAACTCTTATTTTCCAAAGTGCTGCAAGTTATTAAATGTAATTGAAATGGACATACGTTTGTGAAGCATTGCCAAGACTCGATCACGAACATCATAACATGTGCATTGCAATTCTATTTGTATCCATGTGCACATGAGAAGTATGTTGGTGTAGAGCACATCTCTATAAATTCAACAGTTGGCATTTGCTATTGCTCGCTTTCCTATTACAGTGTGAGATTAACAAATGGGAAACAAGATGATGAAATTCTACGAGCTAATTAATAAAAGTTGAATGCAGGAACCGGAAAATAAAGTCCGAACTCACAATACACGTCCTGTTTTTTTTTTGTTTTTTTTTTTCGGTCGCTTTAATTTATACAATGAAATACTTGGTTTATATTTAGATGTGTATAAGTGTAGTTGTTTTTTGCGTTTGTGGGCGTTGACACAGTGTCGTAAGCGTTTTGCAGAGCTGCAGTATTAGTGGACCATGAATGCACGCCGCATATGTTTGGACAATGTGGGTTGGTCTGTATAATTATTTGAATTAATCAAGAAGTGTGCCGCACACATGAGGGCAAGTTCAGAATAGATGTTTCCATGTTGCACATTCATGTATATCTATCTACTCAGTGCAAGTAAAGTTGATGTTTTCATCAAGTGCAATTTTTTACCTCTACTGCTCTGCATTCATTTTGGAATAAATCAACCTATGAGGAACGAATTATTGAAACAAACATAAATAAATTCACTTGTAGTTGAATGTTCACCAGAAAAATGGGGCGGATAATAATTTCTTGATGAATTACATCAAAGCTACGATAAAGCTTTGATTCGAGAAAATTCGGTCGCATCAAGTAAGAGTCATGGTCAACAGATTTCTTACAACATACTGAGCGTCAAAGTGATCCATAAAATAATCTTCACATGTAAGCCACCTCACAAAACTTCCAGATTGAAATAATCCTGTCACCAATATTGACTGAATGTGTGTACGGCAATAACTCCGAACTCAACCGACACTCGTGCGAAAAGAAAACCGTGAAAAGACAAAATGAATTCTCGGTAATATAAAGAATTGAAATATCATATCAAAAATGCATGCGACAGCGACGTAAGCTACGGTAGAAATTTCTTAATATCGTCGTCCATGAGCGACGGCAATAAATTATGAGCTCGAAGTTGGACGTTGAATAATGGGAAATAATTTCAGAATTGCCTGACGGTTGAACGGAGCTTTAAAGATATAGCATAGTATATACATGGGGCTTATCCAGACCGTCGTTATTCTAGTGGTTTAATACCGTTATGGTACGACATGAACGTTATTAGCATCAACTACTTACCTCTCTTACCTCTCTGCCACCCATCTCCCTCTCCTATTGCATCACCCTCACCCCTCTTGCTCTTGGAGGGTGCATGCCTCTTTCCTCTTTCACTTTCGTGGTCCTAAATTTAATTAAATTTCATGGTTTTTCGCGATTACGGGACAAAGACGCGGGCGCAAGGGGGCGAAATTAGTTTTAGTGGGATAATTAATTTTGTTAATTATGCTTTGACAACACAAACGGGACATTGTCATATAAATGATTGTTTGATTCCCGTCCGTCCATAAAATAAAATTATAATTAATTGATAATTACCACTTAAACATAATCAATAAGAATGTTGTATAGTGTTAATGTTAGTTTGTGTCTGTGTGCTTCGTCTCTGTGTATGTGTTTGCGAAAAATCAATTATTCATTTGCTGTGTATGAAACGTGGGTTGCACAAGTAGACAATGCGTTGATGCGGTTCCCTCGAAATCCTGAAATGGGGCGTCTTGGTGCTGATTAGTTGGCTGCACTATTGGGGTTTCTTCGCTTGAGAGAAGAGAGAATGTGAAGCCATTGCATTACTACCACATTCTCCCTCATCTTATACACACGTATATGTACATTGATGCTTCTGAAGGTTTGATTAACCCGCTCTGGACTCTCTCAATAACATAATCTCTTTGATAAGGACCCTCCATGATCATTATATCCTCCTTACTAATACAGACGCCCACAGATATACCAAGAGATGTGTGTGGCTGTGATCTTTGTTCGATTTTCCATCAAGTACGTTTAGGTGTTGCAATTCTGCGGAGTATATAAACGGACACGTGTGTGTATGTTGACTTTGATTATTTCTTCCGTTCGTCGGAGCTCTCATTCACTTGCTCTTCCATCAGTTTCTAATTCATACATGAAACAGATGCCACTGTCTTTCATTAATGGCAAATTGTTGTGCTGATGTTGATTATGGGAATATTTTATGGGTATTGCGTGACCGCAGTGGAAATTTTGATGTATTGTTTCGATTCACGTATACAAGATTCATCATGATGAATAATTGTTGATCTGTGAAAAAGTAATACTTGAGTTGACAATGAACTCTTTCTTCGTAGTTAATGGCGAGCATCACGTACACTTCATCTTTCTATAAAAAATGAAATAACATCTCTGCGCCCACGGCAAAATAAATTTTCAATGAATTTCATATGATAGGAGGGTTTTCTTTTCACATAAATTTTATTGATCAAAAAATTGTTCGCGATTATCTGACAAAAATATACATTGATGGGTAATAACTTGGAAACGTTTTTCTGAATACACTGGTCTGCAGAAAAACAATTTTCTTTCTCTCGTTTAGGTTTTATGCATGTTTAATGGAAATTGGAAGATTTTTTAACAAAAATATGGAACTCTTTTTGTGCTTCGAATATGAGTAATTCATTGAGGAAAATTATGTGATATTAGATAAGTTCCGTCAGATGAGATCGTTCTCCCATTCTATCAATACAAACCGTTTTTGTGGATGTGAATATGACCCAAAATTAATGAAACATCGTTGAAGCAAAAACCACGAACGAAAAATATATAATGGTGATCTATCGGAAAAATTATTTGAACGAAATATATACGTAATAGGGAAAAATGAAGAAGGAATCTGATTTAATAATGTTCAATTCATAGTATTTACCATATTTTCATTCGAAGAAAAATTTTGTTGTAGACCAATTAAATACCCGGCTGAGAAAAAATAGTTACGGGCTATGAATTTTGTGCCCCCTTGAAAACCAAATTTTGGTGCACAAATCCACCCCTACAAGTCGTTTTTTTTCGGTCAAAAATGGTCATAGGAAGTCGGAAAAAAGCATTCCCATCAGGAAGATGAGCACTATTCAACGCAGCAGAATACATCATATCGAGCAATCAAAAAAATATGTACGTATCAGCAAAAAATGAACAGCAAATCCGATTCTATAATCTTCAACTTCTCCTATTCATCATGTATTCATCCAAAAGAGGATTTCGTTGTAGACCAGTGGTATCAGTCAACGATCCATCATCCTGTTAAAAATAATAGCAAGAATTTCAGTCGACCCACAAATAATTCAAACCCCACCTCATCTTGCTCCTTTTTTTCCTCCGATTGTACAATAACTCGTCCCCAATTAACACAATTTATCACACACAAAAACTTTCACTCATTATTACCAATTTACACCGACCGGAACCAGGAGAAAATCGTCCTAGAATCATACAATAAATGTTCATACACATTCACATACATACACAATCGTAATAATAACAACAACAAACGAATAGATATAGACATATATCTTGCTTGATATTGCATGTTAAAGTTGATGAATTGTATACATATTCTCCCCTACATATCTAACGGTCATTCGAGAACAAGCTCGTTAAAGTTAAATAATGCAGCATTGTGTGCATAATTTTGAACAAAACCTTTATCCTGCATCCATTCGGTCTCTTTCTCTTCCTCCTTGCCATTTTTTTTCCAGTTCTTCCGTTTTGTCTTCGTCTCTCTCTCTTTTTTCTCCCTGTCTCTCACAACCTTTCTTCGTCTGTATGGCAGATTCGAGGCCGCAATAGGAGTTGGTATATATATGTGTATTCACTCACCCTCTTCAACCCCACATGTATATATAAGACTCCGGACCAATTACCTCCTTGCTACGCCGGCAGCTGCTACTGGGACGGGGTTGCATGATAGTTAATTACACCCCCTCGTACCACCTCCTCTTCTTCTCTTATACCCTCTCTCACCGCTTTCTCTTCTACCCTTTCTCTATATCCCTCTCCTCACTGTTGTATATAACCACTCGTTCGTTCATTCTCTGCCTCCCTCTCTTATTCACTCTCGCACTTCCTCGCACTTCTCTCCTCTTGCCGCCGCTGCTAATTACTATTTTTAAAACATTAAAAGTAAAGTTTGTTAAACGAGTGGGAGTTAATTATGAAGCTACCGGGGGAGGTCGGAGGTAATTGGAGCGAACGACAAACAAAGGCTCTCTCGTATATACGCCGACTTTCCTCCAGTCGTACCCGCGCTAGCCCTCCTCACTGTATATACTTACTCTTATTCAGGGGTGTATGTGTGCCATACTCCCACTGTACTTTATTTCCTTGACGGAGGGAATTTCTGATTCACCATCCACCGTTATAATCACACGGGCCCACTTGCGTCTGCTCTGTTGATACTCAACATTCATTCCGTCTCGCCAATTATGACCCTATGAGGACTTTATCCAACAATATATGTATAAACGTGTACACAGCCATTCTTTCTTTTCTTTTCTTTCTCTCTTCTCTTTTTTTCGCAGTTTATTTTACGCATTGTGCAACAATGCGCATTAGATTGAATCAAATGTCCGACATTACTGGCTAATTTCATTTTAATTGTATTCACTTTTGCAATGTGATATTGTTGTTGGTAACGAGGGCTTCTAGTTGGATTCGTTGCCTTTCATGTCATTTATTTATATCGCGTGACGGTATAACGACGTATTTGTCATGAAGAGTTGTCAGTATTTTTGTCGTAGGCGTGCATGGATTTGCTTGAGTGTAAAGAGTCTTCGAGCTGGTATGAATATTGGTCTCTTGTCATCATTTCAAAGACAATACCAGTTTCATAATGTCGGTCGTAACGGATTGTTCATGATAAAATTGTTCAACATTGCTAAAGTGATTTCACAGTCCGTTGGATTTTGCAGGTTGAATTTAATTTTCGAATTCTATAAAATACATGTGCAACTATCCATGTGGTGTGGTTGAATTTGTATTCATTTTTCTGCATCATTAATTTCAAAGAAAAAACTTGTGTCGAGATGTCCCTGAAGAAAATTCGTGACAACTTGGGAAGTCCATCTTCATGACAAAAATCTCATCCTTTTTCGTTCGAAGGGGGGATATTGGTTGATATTTGGTGCGTTGTGTTGGAGGTGGTTCAGTGGATAATCGCGTGAAAATGATTGGCGTCTGTATATGGACCAGAAATGGTCCAGTGACGATACACTCGATGAAGGTTGATGTGTGGTTGCCGTCAATTTCATCCGAATCCAGTCATGATGATGCGACTAATGGCTTGCTCTGTTGTTGCGCATTTTGATACCGTCCAAACAAACTTGATGTCGATCTCTAACAAAAAATAATTTTCTCATGAATCAAATGATGTTTGTGAAGAATTTTTGCTGCAAAAATTATTTGATTATCATGAAAACGTCTGTCAATTTAGTGATTTCATATTTCCGACATAAATTTGTGTTTACTGTTTGGCAAATGCTAATGTGTCATATGTCATTGTTAAATCCATCTCTGTTGAGTTTACTGGTGGATTCCCAGACGACTCGACACCTGACCCCAAATCGCGTCGCATCCCACTAAAGTCAGTGCATCGTGCCGTCCTCGCTATTTCCGGCGCAATCCGTCAGCCCCAGTTACGAAGACGTCGCATAGCGACGCCCTCGGACATGCGTCTTCCACGGACCAATTCCAATATTTAATGTCGCTAAGAAGCTCTTTATGCGAACGTCAAGCACGTCCTTTATTTGAGTATGTGCACAGCTCTCATGCTCATTTATTTTATTAGTTCAGATACCAAACATGAATATTCACTTGTGAACTGTTTTGTTAATTTCAATTTCATTCTTTTTTTTGGACATCTGAGATTGAAAATCATCTAGACAATTATACTGAAACAAATTCTACACAAATGTTGGAATAAATGAAATAAAAGTTGAAGGGAAAAATCTATACTGACCTCGCTTGAAAAAATATTAAAATTCTACAGGATTTTCGTTGACGAATGATGAAGCTTCCTCTAGCGTTTATCAATCTAACTGTACCAAGAATTACCGCATTCAACGTAACTAATAAAGCACTTTGAATTAGCAGTTCTTCATGATTAAATTTTAGAATAAACAGTACAGTAATCGTATAGAGTTGTAGTTGTCATGGAGCGGGCGTTGAGTGACAGAAGTATCGTTCTGGCAATTTCTCGAAGCTCTTTAAGACGAAGTAAAATATATTGCTCTGATGTACAATCAGTCTCGCCTCTTTCGTGTCTTGATGTTTAATTAGTTGTATGTTATTGCGTTTTCCTGTCTACTTCATCTTATTCATCACAATAAATTATGTTCGTTGAGTTCTTGAAATAATTTCTATCCAATGAAAACATATTCGAATCATCTCTGGTACCAATAGCGAATTGACTCTCAACAAAATTCAATTCTCTACAAATAACATTGTTCACTAATTTATTCAAAAATACATTTAGTTGTATTTAACTCACGAAACATGACGCTCTTTAGTGATTCAACGTTACTAAACTGTGGAAATGTCAGTGTCAAAAAACCCATATTATCATGACACCCACGCTATAACAACCACTCTATATGTGTGGGTTTATTTATTTCAATCGTATTTCCGTGGGATGAAATTTCACAAGACTATTGGTGTATTTGTCGAGAGATTGGAGTTAAGTGGAAGAGAGAGGTAAAAAGAAGGAAGAAGAGACAAGTCATCGAGGAAGAATAAAAAACGAGGAAATGATGTTGAGAGCAGGTGTGAGAAACGCAATATACACATGTCTATATATATATATATATAT
>JABMBR010004526.1:0-24038 GCA_018881525.1 Meteorus sp. PSUC_FEM 10030008
ATATATATATATATATACAGAAGGCCCAGTTAATGTTCTACATCTACCCTGTAGATCCGAATTTGTTTGATAGGAGGCGACAAATTCGGTTCTAGAGAGGTTTGTGTGGTGCATACAGAGCTACAATGGTCTTAGACGACGGGAATGATAATAACGATTCCCAACAAGACTTCTCTGGAAACTTGTTGAAGTGCATCGTTCATTCAGTGATTAATTATACAACCATGATGAAGATCAATTCCATTTCGGGGATGGAACAATAGACGATTGGCAATATATTCAAAGCTACTGAATTGAGTATTATTTTTGTGAATATGATCTAACTACAGCATTAAATAATTTAGTCCGGGTTGCAGGGCCATTTGAAATTGATCGTATTATCAATATTTGGTTAATTTTATTATTCCTCAATATATCACTATATATACACGTGGAACACGAGAACGCGAGAACCTTGATTCAATAAGTGGGATCATAATGTACTGATTATCACTAATAACGATATTTGCAATGGATATTTGAATGTATAATTTCTGATGATAGTAGCAAAAATTAAAAAGCGTGTTATTGGTCGTCATATAACACAATATTACAGTCGTCATTGATTTCGTTCATTACACATAGGACAATATCTGCTTTTACTAGATAAATGTAATGTTCCCGCAATAATTAACAATTACTAATCACTACTGAAACATAATACTTATGCATGTGGTATGATGTAATATTGGCGCGGTACTAATGAAATGCATGATCGGGAGTGAGTACTGCGGCTGTGAATGTGGTTAACATATACCCTGCACATATAAATATAAGTGTAGACGATATTTTGCAATCGCAACAGCGGAAAGGTCATAACTCATTATTGGCACGGCGCTGCTATTACTCATATTTTTATGCCGTTTACACAGTTTCATTTTTTTTTTTATTTTCTCCTATTACTCGTATCTAACAACATACCATTGGTCTGAATACATTACATTACAACATCCACACTTGTTTGTTCCAATGAATAAGAAGTATCATTATACGCATTTCGATGTGAAGCATTCCCAACAGACGTAAATGTCAGAATGACTCGCGAAAATTCATATCAATATTTGCACACGCACAATCAAGTGTATCGGTAGCGAGTTATATAATTGATAAAAGTTCTATTCACCCCCTACACTGTATCCATCTTCCTCGGTGACATTTTTCCACCCATCCATCTAGTTATGACAAATTTTCGTTTCAAATTTCAAGAATGTTTCATCATTTAGGAATTGTATCATAAATTCACCTCAGAGCTTACGTAGCTCGAGAATCCTTGAAGCGTGCTAATTCGCGCTACCCATTCATGTTCTCAATTGGCTCTCCATCTAGTAATTCAATGCATCATGATTCAGAATTGTGAGACATACTTTACCATATGATTGTCGTTGAATGACAATTTTGGATACATGAGTGGAAATTATCATAATACAGGATAATCAATCAATGATTATTCTCTTCAATTCTCGGAGTGACTTACTTGTACCACGCAGATTTAGTCACTGTGATACAGTATCACCAGCTCGTTCTCATGCTACACCATATCAATCATCATATCAAAATATTGATCTTGCATCCCAAATATTTCGATAAGAAAATTTTCTGATTTCTGAGGTACATTTAGATCACATTCATCACAACCAAACAATATTCTTCGTCTAGAACTCCACAATTATATACGTACATCTAAGACATATTATGAAGATTTGATAACAGTAACTATTAATTAGGTTGGGGTGAGGGCTGAACAATAATTCATTAATTTCTGTAATTGATTTATCAAAATACCATTAATCTTCAAAGTGTGTGTTACAACTATAACACACACTATAACTAACTATGTATTCTGCTGTTATTCGTGACTTCACATTGGGACTTCATTAAACATGGATATTCATCAGACTGCTGAATAATTTGTCCCACTGTGTAAATTTGTGCCGAATCTTCCTGAGAAAAATTCGTATATAATGAAATATCCGGTTTCTGTTTTTGATATTTGACAACAAAGTCATTTGTAAAGTTCATAATGATTAGATGAGAAGAGAGTGGAGCGTCGTCAGTGTTGGTGGGGAATTATTAATAATGCTGAATAACTGTGAAAAAATCATCGGAAAAAAATATCGATCAGTGCTGGAAACAATATTAACGGAGGTACACTCGTTTATATGAAAAATATAGAGACGTGGATAGCATCTGAACATCTACTTCGTCCAATAGCGGTTCGGTATTCTCTATGAGGTTCAGACCGCCTGCTGCACCTTTGATTCCACCGGCTAGAATCACATTCGTTCATGCCATGATTCACATATTATTTTTTTTTTCCATTTGCTCGATGTTAACGGGTACACACGTCTGAAAACGAAACCTGTTGAGTATGTATATACATGACGGTGATTTTAAATCGAGTCGAATTTTGAGCGAGTAGTCATGATGTTATGCCATACGCAGCATTACAAAACAGCAAATGTAGGAGAGCCAGATTATTTAGTTTTACTTATCGTTTGATCTGCTTTCGTATTAGTTGACTTCCATATTTAAAATATTGGCAAACATTTTTCACACCTGTCTTAGTAGTATGAGAAACTGCATGTAGAATCTTGAACGACTATGGAATTGAACTGTGCCAAAGTAATCGAATCATATGAGGGGGAGAATCGTTGAGGTCTGGAGTAGAAAAAATGCGTTGGAACTCATGGATAGTAGAAGAACTGAAATATATGTATATAGTTTATTTTATACAGATGGGAACGATTTCACCATGGTTTCTCCACTCCCCTACTTATATATATGAATACATATGTATTCGAAACAGTAGTTATAATATCATGGTACATATATATACACAAAACATGGCCCCGTGTCAGATGCTGCGATGCTGAGATGGTTGGATCCTCGGTACAGGAATGAAGCTACGAGCAACTTACAGCCGCGACTCTCAAGGCGTTTTCTCCTCTGCACCCGCTAGTCAAACCAAAACTCGGCATGATTAATGATCGCATACAAGGAGCTCCGTGCTTCAAACAACAAACTTTTCCCAACCAACGTCGGGGAATACAGGGAAAAAATATATAAGAAAGGAGGGAACTCTCTTTCTTCGCATCCACCCTTCAACTGGCTAATACCCAGGACTCCTCCACTCTGACGGCCTTTCATTTCTTCCCTCATGTACCAAAGCTACCAGCAGTATGGGCTTTCTTTCTTTCTTTCTTTCTTTCTTTCTTTCGTTTCTTACGTTCTTTACGTTCAGTCGTTTTTTTTTCTCCAATCTTTTCCAGCATACCATTCTCTATACATATATGCCTATCTTTGCATTATGCCTTCTTCCCTCTATTGCATCAGTATATCAAACAAATTTAGTCGTTTTATTGTCACATAGGAGACAGAATTTGACGAAACCACTGTAAGTTTCAATGTAATTAACATGATGATTGGAAAATCATATGCATTGGTAAGTGCAAATTATATCAACAGAAAGATGCTGTTGATCATAACAAAGATCTGCTGCCCACAACTTCATAATAACGTTCGAACATGATCGGGTTCGATTCAACCATATCACGCTTACTGAATGATGAAATTAGTATCATGATCGCGATACTCAATTCTATTAAATTTATTATATTCTGTATGAAGTTCGAGACGCCGCCAGAATGATTTCCATTCAATACCTCAAATTAAAGGTTTGAACTCGAATCGAGGATGGAATTCTATCGTGTCGCATGTCCTGTATACATGTGCGGTATTCGAAGATGATATGGGAAATTCTCACAAAATTTGAAACTACAATTTGAGTTTTGATAGAGAATATATCGTAGATTGTTGAAAAATAAATGAGTGAATAAAAAATAAGAAGCGGAAATGTACAGTAGAGAAATAGAGGTGATGGGTATATACCTGTGGATCGGTGTCTTAAAAGTTTTCGTCTCGCCAGAATTGATTAACGATCGCGGTCCTTGTAGACGTGGTGGGTGGCGCATGCCTTTGTGACAGCACACGGCTGCTTCGGCGCTCCACGACATCACCACCAGCAGCTCTCATGGATTATTATAACTTGTGAATGTTCTATAGCTCCTCATACTCTGTTCGAGAATACGAACCATCAACACACGCATAGATACCACAACATGGCTGTTCTTATGATTGCATATTATCATAGCTTTCGTCTAATTAATTTATCCACATTCGAGTATTTTATACGGCAACGCTCTACTCGTGCATTGTGTCTCATCATGACATCCAATCATCGGAACTATTCTACAGTTGTCCTAATAGTTATTGCAAATGATACTTCCATAGAATCACTGAAATTGCCTACTATGCTATAAAAGGGAAATAAGTGAGATGAGAAAGAAACAGGCGAATGAACATGACAAAGACATCTATGGTAGAATAAGTATTCGGTCCGACACACCGGAGAAAAGCACGAATGAAAAGAAAGGAATAATAAAAAAGTGGGGCGGTTGAAAAAGACAAGGGTAGTCCTGACGAAGGCATATATAGCGTATATTGGCAGGCGTGGCCGTTTGGCCGAGGGGTTTCCATGAGATCACTGATTGGTTCGTGGTTAAACTAGTAGCATCCAGCTTCAGTTAATTCCAAATCTAGTGAAAACTCAACGACGCCTAGATCCATGTGTGTTCACCATTTCTTTTAAGAAAATTTTAGTTGTCCACTATCATTATGAGCACATAGAGCAACGTGACTGAAGAACATTTGCCAAGTTATTATCTCCGTAATTGAAGTATTTAATTGTTGTCTATAAATTGTTGTCGATATATTGCATATTTTGTTTCAAAGTTCCTCCAATCAATTTCCATTACCACTCATTGTTGCCGAAAAGAACTTAAACACCTACAATAAAAAAGAATAAGAACTCGAATGAATTATTTTTCATCATTTCGCTGCATGTTTCCATCTCAGTTGACATCATAAAGTTTGACATATTCCAAACTTCAAAAAATCCACATTTAAATGGATTTATTTTAATGTAAATACATATATATAATTTTATTCCCGAACGAGCGAAAATGTCCGAGGGTGACTGGCACGAATATTACAAGCTTCCTGTAAGAAGACGTGATTGATTTGTGTTGAATGATAGGAAAAAATTCAAGGACGAGGCGACGTGTTAAAGATGTCGCTTCGGGATAAAGGACACAGAAAGATAGTGAAATAATTACATTTGATTGTATTATCAAAGTTTCCCACGAAAGTTTAGCAGTCTAGACTTTTATACTCTTGTGTGACATCATCAAATTATCATCATTATTTCTATATATATTAGAGCTTTTATAGCATCGAGTTCAGTTGAGCTTCAATACAAATCTTCTGTGAACATGAAAACAATCAGTGAGATGAAAATATTAATATTTCCGCGGACTGATATCTCCTCTTTATTTTATACATGTTATGGCTATAGGATATGCAGACATGAGTAATATGAGAAATATTGAAGAAACAACAAACATGAAAAATTCCAAAAAAATTTTGGAGGCGCACAATAGAATGCACGAACCACTGGAACGATTATATTCCCTATCATACACTGATCGTTACTTTTTCTGGGACTAGAAAAATTTACAGCTTGTAAATAATGTTGATTATAATCAGGCGGAACCAGCCACCTTTGTGACGCTATATGAGGAACACAATAGTGAATAACATCAGTACAGTCGAATCTATGCCACGGCAGGCAGAAAGGGACGAACGGCCGCCCGTAGTAGCGGAAGGGTTGTCTCAATGCTACATACTGCTACCACTACTGTGGTTCCCGCTGTTGCTGCTGCTGCATAAACGTTCTTCAAACATTGTCAATACTGGTCAAGACTTATTTGATTTATAGCTATGCGAATCGAATTTTTTTCCCAGTAGCATTCGGTGACAATTGCTATCTTGGCGGAATTAAACGTTGTCAATGAGGTAGTACATACAGTTACTCGGAAGTTATTGTCTACCGAAGAACTTTCTTGGCTGTTCTAGCGAGAATTCACAAATTTTCTTGTTTTGCCTGATGATGCTCATCATTACGTTTCCATCGTATTTCCGTGCCATCTTCGAATTCTATCAAAAACATTCCTCTGCATTTCATTGATTTCATACGATATAGGATGCCAAGAATGGAGAAATTAACCAGTAACTACATTGTAAATTAAACTCGTTTCAGCGACTTTCAGCTTCAGTATCTTCCACAACGCCTTCCATGGGATTAACAATAAACATCGGATTTTTGCGGCCTACTCTTTGACCAACCAGTTAAGTAGAAATCAGTCCCCGATGAGTAGTGAAACAGCAGAATATATAACTACGCCGCCCTGCGTCACGAAACGTATTCTTGTTTTCTCTGGTCCCAGGAGTTGTCCAAAGAAAAAAATTGCAAGTAACCATGAGAGCGATATTATGTGTATATTCATCTATATCCCTGTATATTACAATATCTCAACGTGCGTATTCAAATTATTATGAAAAAATGGAAGAAAATACATATCACGCTCTATTAATAGTTTTATCTCTATGTTAATGAACGAATTTATATCACGAAAACAGGACAGCGAAAATTTTTCAATGAGTCATTGTACTCTTTCAGAATATTGCTCACTAAAATACTGGACGAAAGTATACTCACATGCATAATACATTACAGTACAGAATTCATAATATGGAAATTGATTTTGTAACACATTTAATTTACTCATCGCGCCGCATTTCCTTCCATGAATTTTTTAACCTAATTCGGAATCATTAGCACGAAGCATATCGAACATAAAACTTTTTTTTCACATAGGATGGAACGAAATTTTTGAAAAATGAATGCCCTTCTCGAAAGTGGGTCCCAAAATAGCTGAAAAAATTATCGACAATGCGAATCCATTAATCTTTTGATGCATGCTGCTGGACGATTGTAAACTTGGAGTCTGAATAATCCACATTGGAATAGTGTCGTAATTCCTCCCATCATATTCGTCATTTTTATGTGGACTATTGCGAGGCTCAAGCATCAATCCGAAACATGATTCACATTTCATCAACTATGAAATGATACCATCATGATAACATAAAATTTACGCTCTTCAAAGTAATGAAATCGATGATTGAACAAACTCCGTTCGGGAATAATTTGGAATTGTGATTGAATTGGACCCACATCTGTGGGACCCACAAATATGAAACATTCATTTCCACATTTTTTTTTATTTTTCATGGTTTATTCGTAAGGAATATTTCTGGATGAGATGTGACAGCTCGAAAAGATTTAGTTTTCGGAACAATTAGTCTGACAGATTGTAAAGTAGGTCAACCCATTGACAGAAATTGGAACCGTTGTATTTTCCGAGCCACATTTTTCAGTATGCAACTGGTTCGCATACTGATGAGACCACTACATGGTGTCACGAGAGGATAGAAAAAGGTTTATAGATACGACCTCCTAAGGAGATGAACCCGAAAAAGTCCAGTTGTCTGTGATTTCGTCAAAGCTGGAGGAGAAACTGCTCATCACGTCTCTCTACAAATGAAAATCGTTAATCAATGACATATTTTCCATGATCCCGATGATATTCATATAACGAATATTGCATTTATCACCCATTGATGTGAAAAACACAAAAATTTGTGATCCCAAGAGAAATATCCATTTCCCCACAATCTCAACATAAATGTAAAAAAACTATTAAATCAGTATTTATTGACACCACATGGATATAAGAAGAGCCCGATGAATATTCCATGGATGTTTCGCATCTTTGACTTGTGTCGAATGAATACTTCTTGATTTTACATTGTAACACTCGACTTAATAAAACCATTTTGCATATGAATCGCCCATCAATAGAATCGAATCTCATCGCATGCTCAGAATGTGGATAAGACGATAACGATAGAACAGATATTCTTTGACAACCCCATGAATTTGTGAGCATATACCAGACCATTCGTGTTTTCCACTACTACTGTTTATAATTTAATACGAAATTATCCACCTCGAAATAAAATCATTGAAGATAATACGATACCACAGTTCCCTGCATCGCATGTGTTCTGATAGTTCTCGGGACATCTTTTTTCTTTGTCTTCATACCTGTATTTACAGTAGATTTCATCGAAACGTGTACATATATATCGTTGGTATCAACACAACCCAAAAACATCCCTTGAGATCCCACTCTGTGGTCCCTCTCGTCTTCACATCTCGATTCGACTATGTATTTGTGACTCAGCACCACAATCCAGTCCCTAGAGACTCATCTTTTTCGCATGACGGCACCTTTCCGTCTCTTCACACACTCGTTGTCACCTCTTGAGCGCAACGAATGTTGATGATTTGAATGCACTCACCACTATATACATACATTTATAATATTGTATATGAGTTGACTAAAGAGTTTCGTTGTGCACTGAGTTTGACCGATCACCTACATTTTCGTACTTATACATATTATGTATATTGACGAATATTTTTTCATCTGTTAAAATATATGTCAAAATATTTAAGACTGTCAATGTACGTGGATTAAGGGGTATGAATGAGTATGAAGCTCAATGATCAATCTTATACGTCAATGAACGAACTGCCCACCTACATTCCCCATACAATTTTCATAATCTTCAATACGAGCCACAATACCACAATACAGTTTATCGTGTTTACACTACATTCCGCTCAATGTCTTCTCTTATGAGGATGAAACGTGCAAAAAAATATTCTCTCGTGACGTACACTTCATGCCAAGAAAAAAAAAACGAAAAAGATTTTCGGAATGACAGAGTGGGTGTGTGTTAGTATATGAGAACGGAAACGAATAAGATTCTCGAGGACGTAAGAGTATATAGTATATATAGGGGTCTGTGAGCTGGGGGTGGTGGTAGGAGTAAAAGGGGGGTGTCGTGTCAGTCCGCCCGACAGAGTGATTGATTGTGTTTCGCCGGAAGAGAAAAGGAGCGAAGTGCAGGAGGTGAGGCAAAAAGGATAGGGAGAGTGGGTGGTAGATATCATATATATGTATGTATATATAACCACGTACATGGCGGAGGAAGAATAGAAAGAACGCGGTGGGAAACTATGTATAGTTTCTGAAATAGCACGTTGATAAAGATGAGGAGAAACTCGCGCCCAAAAAACGAGGGGACAATAACATCGTTGTTGATGTCCCCTTTGGATTTTATCTCTCTCTCTCTCTCTCTCTCTCTCTCTCTCTCTCTCTCTCTCTCTATCTATCTCTCTATCTATCTCTCTCTCTCTCGCTCTCTCCCTCTCTATCTCTATGTCCCTCTTTCGGTCCTCTTCACGTTTGGTTTTCATAGTCAACCATCACTTCAAACTCTGCTTCTAAATTCGACTTGAAAGCCCATCTTCTGTCCTACGACGACTATGAAGATTCACGGACAGCGTACGAAATGAGAATAATGGAAGAAAAATAGAAATGATCGCCATTAATGTATGAATGTATGAGTGACGTACACTCAAAAGCAGGTGACGTACACTCAACTCGACTGAATTACTTTCCAGAGCTTTTTCTTCACCGCAGCTGAAGATATATAAATATATCAACTTGCATTTTATTTCCTCCACCTCACTTCTATACTATAACGAATTCCGTTTAGAACGAACCATTAGCAAGTATTATATATGGTTCGGAGTGCAGCGATCAACTAAATTCAAATGAATATCGAAATTCAAATTCATTTTGATACACAGTAAAACTTATATGAATGAATATAGTAAATCAATATGAATATCTTATAATATGCTCCAACTTCAATGACAACGTCTCAGATATTTTCAGTCCGTATAACAACAAATATCTCCGATACGAAAAGTATATTCTGTTACTCATGAAGACAACACTACTAATCTGATGTGAATAATGCGAAAAACACAATGAATTCTACGCACATTGAAAAATTTTCTAAGAATATTTATCATGAAAGGAAAAAAAGGGAGTGTGAAAACAATATTCAATTTTCACATTATACTCCTCTATATTGATTTGTTTATTATACTCTGGAAGATTTTTCTTTCAAGTTTACGATGTGCATTATTGGTTCTGATGTCGTCGGTAAATTCGAAATCATATAATGCTTGGTTCAAATATGTGAAGATGTCTCAATATCGCTTCACGAACGGCAAAAATATATGTTCTGCGAAGTGTCGTTACTGTAGACGTTCACAATCGTACTATTGTGTCGAATTTTTTTTTCAGTCGTGACAATAAGATTAAATAAAACCTATTTCTGCCACAGCGGTTTACACCAAAGTCTGAGTTGATCGATTGAAAATACAAGGGATATTTTCCCATCACAGTTGCGTTACACTTGAACGAAGACCTTTTTTGTATTTCTCAGGAGTAGTCGCGGTTTTTGTGAAAATGAAAAAAATCAGCATACCAGTTGAAAAGAGGGAAGTAAAAGCATAAATAATAGAGAGATTTCGATGTACGTGGTGGAAATTCAAGTAACTTTCTGGACATTCCCTTTCTTTGATGAAATTCTGAATAATCGGTTATCGTTTCAAATATGTTAGAAAAATCAAAATACTGTAATAATTTCATTTGAAATTTCTGCTTCTGGGAAATTGATGAGATCATGAAAACAGAGATCAAAAATGCAAATTTATCAATTCATTTTCACGATGCACCATCTGTCCATCAGCTACTGCGAAGAATTGAATGACTGCTTTATGTTATCGAGGAATCATAATAATCTCGAAAAGATGGACAATCGTAAATAATGTAACATCAACGAGAGTTATCGGAAGACGATCAACTTTCTTTTTTAGTAAGACAATTTCACCCATGAGTACAGAGAGAAGTTCACGACAGTGACACATCATATTGTTCTTTTATGTACACATTTTCAGAAAATCTGTCACACTGTATACGTGGATATGATTATTGGTTTCCAGCAGTACCACATGAACCTTCACTGTGGAATCGATCGTTAATTCTTCAGTCTCCCCACTTCACATTCTCGATTGATGCGAATTCAAATAATTTATAAGCATTATTCACGCCTGCCTTTCCATTTTCACTCCAACAACTGCACTCTTCTATTTCGTACATGTATCTATGCGTACGTACATGTAAGATACAATACGGTTCACTCTAGTTGTCCAGGGAATCCTGAATATGACCACGCACTGTTCACTAATTCATAACCACCGGTATATACTTTTCCTTGGAGATCATCGTCATCTCGGAATTTTCGCATGTTAATTCCTCTGGACACATATAGAAAGCCATATATCCACATATTTGTCTGCCGCGGGAACATCGGAATGGAGTGTGTTGAGTCAAACATATGTCGTGTTGTATGAAAACTAACGCATATGTCTAGATATTGTACTTGTTCACGTATACCTTGGTAAAATGCAATGACTCAACAACTATGTACGTAATGACTGGGCATTTTGTGAAACTGATTCTCTCCCCTCGTGCATATACCCAAGTATGTGAACGTACAACAGTGGAAGGACTTCGCCGAGTGTGTTCATATGCATATACGTGTATAAACACTGAACGGTTTCCAAAGTGTAGATGCAAACGCTATGAGTGTCAGACGGTCAAGGGAGCTACTTGTATAAATATAATACGTATCTGTGCATATAATTGTTGTATAAATCCTGAATCACTAATGATCTAATGAAATAACTTGGCAAATCCATATCATATTTATTAGATACTTTCGATCATTCAAAGACATCCAATCGTAATGCAAGAAGTTTTTCACGACTAACATAGTATCACACTAGTCTCCATTATGAAACACTATACGTGAAAAAGAAAGAAACAATGAGTATCAGTCGATAGTTTTATGAAGTTTTTGGAATAGATTAATAAAATTCTATATGACAGTTCTGAAAAATGTGTAGCGTAAGAATGTCTTGCTATAAAGCATCAGTGCTATATATCCAAAAAGGCAGTATGGGGCTGGATCCAGCATCCCAATTCAGAACAGGGGTTGGCCTCAACTTCATGAGGGTAGGGGATATGCATGTAAGAGGGGAGAGCTGTGTACAGAGTAGCGAGAAGAGTTACCTCGAGCGCTGTTGACTAAAGTCGCTGGAAGGAGAGTGGTAGCTGGTCCGTCATTGTCAGACAAGTTTGTGCCGAGCTCACAGACCTCAGTGCTCGACGTCCGTTTATTCTTTGACCAAACTTTTCGTGACGCAGCACGTAGAATTTTGCTAACATCTCATATCCAATATCAATGAATCTCATAGTGAAATGACTAAAGAATCAAGTTACGTTGTCGTGAGTGAGTGAAAAATGGAGAGCCAGAATGAGAAACTATATTTGATTGATTAAGAATAAGTGAATTAAAAAGCAAAAACCGCATAGTAGAATTTCGTGTCGCATCAATTGAACCAATCTTCGCAATCATAGCAATCGACGCAGGCGTATGAAAAACTTACCGCACCTGCCGCATCGTTTTTAGGGCGCCACTCACATGTTGCATGTATGCCGGTTATCCATCATGGTTGCGGATGCAAGCCAACTCTGATTGGTTGGGTAATATCACGTGGTATAGTAATTGGTGTGTGGTGGGCGGGAACTGGCAGACTTCATGTGGCGTTTGCTACATGTAGGAAGTTATGGAGCTCATGTCGTAGAAGATCGCAATTTCATTGATGTGATGTCTTTTGAGTGAGTAGTAATATTTCATGGCAACCGTGGTCATTAATGTTATGTTGATTACATGAAGAAAAATTACAGTATTACCAAGGAAATACATTGTATTGTGCAAATCAAATCCGGAATATGTTGTGAAATACCATGAAATCCGAGAGTGTTGTGTTATGTGAGGGAACTTTCGTAAATTATCAAATGATGTATTCATAAACCCATTTTTCGGCACTGCAATTATTTATCATCTCCGAAGGGCGAGGAAATTGTAAATGTTTGGGAATAACACAGTGAATTGTGCAGTAGCATTAGAAGTACGCTGAACTGATTTCAGAGAGAGAGAGAGAAAGAGGAGAATATGAGCTCGTTTCTCATGAATCCATCTACAGCCGGTGGATATCACCAACAGCATCAGCAACCTACGGGTCATCATTTAGCTACTACATCCTTAGTGGTTGATCCGAAATTCCCTCCAATTGAAGAAGAATATACCCAAAACAACTATATATCATCCACTGGTTGTGATTACTTTGGTACAGGAAATCACCATTTAAATTCACTTCCCCAAACTCATCAGCTACAATACGGTTATCATCAACATCATCACCAAGCAGCAACAACTCCGTATGGCGCTACGTCTAGTATTCCATTGAATGGCGGATATGCTGGCTATGGTGGATACTATGGGCCTCATCATCCTCATCAAGTACATGCAATACATCATGGAGCTCTACATTCCCATCACCATGCCATCGGGGCTCTCGCAATTCCACCAGAAGCACAACAACCGCCTCTCACGTGTCCGACGTCTATACAATCGCAACAGCATCCATCTCACCATCAGCAACAACAACAGCAACAGCAGCAATCTACACAACAAACACCACAGCAATTACCACCGCCACCAATTGCATCTTTACCGTCATTGACATCTCTATCATTACCACCGCCACCACCCCCATTGCCTCCTCCACCACAACCACCACAACCACCACCGCCGCCACCACCATCGTCGTCATCATCATCTTCCACCACAACATTATCACCAAGTATTCTACCAAATCTTGTACATTCGTCTGAAACTCATCAGCAACATCGACAACATCTATCGCAACCGCAGTCTCAACATTCACAACATGAAAATAACCCGTGTAGCCCAACGAGAGCGGGTTCTATCCACAGAGACACTTCACCGGATCTGCAACACAGCAATCAACATCAAGGACACATGCACAATTCACAACACCATCATAATGATGTTTCCGATCATGACGATATTGATGATGATCCAATAACAGATGGTTCACCCAGTATGATGGAAGATGACGACGATGAAGATGAAAATGGCGATAGGGTTATTTATCCATGGATGAAAAAAATTCATGTTGCTGGTGTTGGTGAGTGATATTGGTTATTTCATGGTGCATAATTATAAGTCGATAGGAAGTATATAGAAACGTCATTAATCTGTCTGCTCTGAAACAATCTCGATTTCATATGTACATGTGTGCATATACACGTGCAGTAATTTGTATTGAAATTGATAGATGCTCTGCTTGCAATACGAAACAAATTTCACCGATCATCCCATTCTTCGCTACATAATACTTGAATGGGCTCAACATTTTTCAAGTATATATTGTGTTATTATATATGCACTCCATTGGCACCTTTCATCATCACTTCTTTTAAAAACATCGAAGCTCATCCTATTATGGGTAAACTGTAGATACTTCACACATCGAGCCCTACGATTTATGTCACCTCGTTTATTTTAATGGCGCACTATTCATATGGTTGCTTCTTCCTCAATCTAAAAGTCTTACCGACGGAAAACCTATAGACCGCAATTTATCTCAATACTTCTCTCATCTTCACCTGCTCAAATGAATACACTCAAGCCATATTTACTGTTCATCAATAGAGATTATACATTCGTTTTGGAAAAAGAAAAAAAGATATTTTATGCGATTGATTGCAAAATTGAATCAAAGTTACTAACAATTTTCTCATGTGCACATGAACAAATTGAATGGATTGAAATATTAATGTTACACAGTGTTATACAATGTGGAAAACGTTAACTCTGACACATTAGCAAATTAAGCTAACACAATCAATTTCCAATATCATATCGGCACCTTGCAAGTCTACATTTTTGTATCAATATTAAAGTTGCTCTTAACAAAAGGATACACAGTGAAAGAGTAAAACTCGTGAAATAGTGTCTACTGTTGAAAATTACATTTCACATAAATTCGAACTGTTTGACATAGTCCTTGCAATTTATTCAATATCATTGGTATTACTTCAATAATCATTCTAAAGATTATTCCGAAATGTCAAAATCACTGGAATGTACATGATCTATAGATTTGAAACGCGATCATGTCATTTAGACCATTCAATTTACGCGAATCTGAATAACTTGGAGTGATGGAATGCTCGGCTCAAACATGAACAACCCGACGGTCGCTCATTTGGATGCTAAAAATGGTGGCCGCACTATTTTGGTTACTCGTGTAAGGCATGTCAAATGGTCAACTTGAAAACGACGCGGAATGCTTCTGCACTGATTCGAAATTCCATCTACCTGAGCTTAAACATGCCCATACCTATCCATGCATGCATAGACGCATTCACTGTCTCGTCTACTCGATACATCTCTTGATACATTGATGGCGGTGTATATAATTGGATATAAATATCATATGATATTTGAAATATCTGACAGTAACACTGTCAGATGCTCAAATACATCCCACCTATATCAATATTCCTATCATGAAACTAATTTTGGTCGACGTATAAAACTTTGACTGTTTCTGAACTACACAATCTCTTTCCTATATGCATTTCCGCGATTGACACCGACACGAAAGTTCACTTTACTACAGCAGCAGTTGAGCTATATAGAACATAAAGAATTCTTGACTCATCTCACTCATCCGTATTTTATCTATCAACACGCCCGAAAGTTACTGGTCTTGTGGCCTCATCACTTATTGTTCCTATATCTGTCAAAGCAGTTCTGCCAAGCATGCTAAGGCAGAAGCAGAATGAATGAGTAGCCGTGTCCAGTTGATTCTCGTAAAAAAGTGCTATACTAATCTATTACTACAATATGTACTTATTTTGGGGCTCCGCTCTGACACTTCTGAGATCGATGTTGAGACGATAGACAATAGAATCCAACTCATATTTGATTGTCACTTCTAGTACTTTCATTCATAACAGACAGAGTCGTTAAAGAAAGTTTTGTAAGGAGTGATTTCAAACCATTCAAACAAAGTATCGACTTCAGACAACTATTCCTCCTTGCTGTATGCTCTTCATTGCATAACTTTTGGAACAAACGAGCCATATCGTCGAAAATGTTCGTTCATGTATATATGTAGCATTATCCGAATTGTATCAGATTGAACTCATTGGTGGACACTATTGCGTGCAACACAGTTTATATCTGTATAATTGAAAATATCCACTGAAATATCATGAATAATTTGAGCAAACATTTAAGAATTGACGATTTTTCCGCAGCCAATGGTTCTTATCAGCCTGGAATGGAACCCAAACGACAAAGGACGGCATACACGCGACACCAAATCCTCGAACTGGAAAAGGAATTTCACTACAATCGATATTTAACAAGACGACGGCGGATAGAAATAGCCCACATGTTGGTATTATCAGAACGTCAAATCAAAATTTGGTTCCAGAATAGACGCATGAAATACAAGAAAGATAATAAGATGCCAAACACAAAGAACGTCAGGCGAAAAAATGCGAATGGTCAACCACAACTGTCAAAGGTATCAAAGATGTCGGGTAACCGATGTAAAAGTGGCAATGGAAATAATAATAATCAAAGAAAGAATAATAACTCACCGTCGAGTGGTCTAGAAAGCAGTTTAGACGGAAGTATTGGCCTTGATTTGGGTGATGTACACGGAGTAAATGCCAATGTTCCACATGCATCACATTCAAATTTCCAAGGTCATCAGCATCCATTAGCTCACCTCCAAGCTCAATTGAGTCATCAACATATTGGTGGAATAACAGAGGCTGGCAGTAATGCATTGAGTCACATGACCTCTATCAAAATGAGTCCCGACAGTCCGCCATCATGTGGTGGTGGATTATCTAGTGCGCATCCAGAACAACCCTCAATTAAATCAGATTACGGACTTACAGCACTGTAACAATGAACTGCGCACAGTAGAAACGGTAAACATACGAATGTCAATTTTATCAGTTATTTTTACCCTACATAATTTCCAAGATTTACGGATTCCATTGACCTCGCTATTACGAGTTTTATATTTATTCGATTCATCATACACAGTTAATACCACGACAGACACAGTGACGATGCGAAAAATCTTCTATATTAAATATCCATAAACGTTTATATTTTGCGCATGTTGTATATATTTATAATTTGATCAATTGATGAAATCATTCGCATTGGACCGAACTGCAGGTGATAATGAGGATCATTAAGTAAACTGATTGAAATTATTTATGAACGAAAGAAAATATACAGTAGTTTCTTAGTCGTGTTTACAAAATTCCATGTGTATAAGCATTATATAGTGGCTACTTATATCAAAGTACGAAACACTGGACCACTTCTCCTGATCATTCACTCCAAAATTGGTTCCTCGTAATTTTCAGTAATTATTACGTGCCATTTATCATTCAACTCATCCAAAAAGAGAATTAAATTTTCAATTCAAATATGCCAATTGAAATCATTCAAATGGCGTTTGTATCTCGCAACGAAAATACGAGGTAATCCATTTATATTGTTCATCGGGGAATTCTAATATATATAGGTATAAAAACATAGATATTATAGATACAACACACGTTGTATATCTATAGGATTTGTAAAAATAGTATTATCGTGGAAAAATCTCGGCGCAGTGGTTGTCTACATGTACGTTCAATAGCGATTACATTTACATGTCCGAAATTGAATATTCACAGAAGAATTTCAAGCGTATAAAATGTTCATACGTTCCGATCATGGCAGGTCGATTGCATGATTTTTATATTTCACAATATGATTAAAATCAAATTATTGTACTTATATCCGTTAATCATTCAAACATGCATCATAGTTTTTATTTGTATACAGTAAGCATCATATAGATGAAGATATATATTTTCAAGCTTGACGATGACCCATAGTTTTCATTTCACGATTAGATGATATTTATACTTGAACAAAGGTTCATCATATAAGATGATATCAGCAATATTCACTTTTTCCGCTGTGCAAAACATTTTCTGTAAAATCGCCATCGAATCTTCAATACTGCAGAGCACAACTCAATGTTGAAATAGCATTGATAATCTACTGAATCGATGGGAAAATTCTTCGAGACCCAATGAGTAAAAAATCAAATGATTTGTATGCAGATTCGCTGTGACCGTATACCAAAACAATATCATTTAGTTAGATAAATTAGTATGTAAGACGGTGTGATGCGGAACTTCACAAGTATCAAGCGTTTGAATCTCACAAATAGTGATGATTGAAACGTTGAACTATTGAGTGGTATTCAATGGCATAATTTCCCCGCAATCCAAGTCATTCAACGCATGAATATGTATATATATTTATATATATTCATTTGTAAATAAATCTGTACCATAATGATATAAATACAATGTTTCAATCTGATGGAATTTTTTCGTTTGCTATATATGTATATGAATCAATAACAATCTGTCTTGATAATATAGCTGAGGAAAATTTACACTGGGTCGGATTCGGCCTGAGCAAAGGGTGGTCTCACACTGGCGCATAGGAGCCGTTATGAGGAAAAATGTCCGCCCATGTTGCATTTTCAACTGAGAACATCTGCTGATTATCCATTTCAACATGGTTTTGTACCTTCTCTCCAATCCACATGCACCCATTGATAATTTCAACTTTGCAACTTATTTTCCATCGAAACAATTCAATAGATTCTGTTGACTAATCATCACGAGTAAATTTCTCCAATGGTAGTACACCGGAATCAATGCTCACATTGAAGAATCATTCGTGGTTTCGAAGTGAATTAATTTGTTTATAATCCGAATATTCAAGAATAACGACACATTCAGGTTTTTATCAACTTCTTCAAAAGCAACCCGTGCATAGATTGACGAAAAAAAATGTTTTCCATTCACCTCAAATGAAATACATGTAGGAACAAGAAAAAATGTTCATCACGTATTTTGCCAATGTAACGTAATTTTTGCCAACACAAAGACCGAGAGATTTCGAAAACTGCAGATGCATGATAAAATATATAAATGACATCGCCTCACAAGTTTCGGGAATCTTTGAAATGTAAAATCTACTGAATTATAATTTTTTGAGAATAATACTGTTCTTTTCTTGCACTCTATTCTAATTCCATCATTTCATCACGCACCGTGAAAACGATTCAATCCGTTCACAATCAATGGAAGACTTACCAATAGTGTTCACCAAAGATCTGCTCTCTTCATCGGAGTCACACGAGTTTGATTCTGAATCACCCTTTTTTTCTCATTGGGTGTAGGGCTTCCAGACCATTTCCAACGATATTTTCAATTCGCGAAAAAAAAACTTATTTTGATTTCGCCCGTTCCAGAACTTTTAACATATCCATGATGTCCGCGGCGAATTCTGATATCAGCTACATATTCTTTCCTCCGAATATTAGGAAATGAAGTGATGTTCTTCCCAGTGAAGGATACATATTGAGTTCGATGAAACATTCGTCTATGTAGTCCATATCAGGATCTTTTGTTTAGAATCCATATCGAACTATGTATTGGTATGAGTTCATAGTAGTTGCATCAGTTGTATAAGTTCGACTTGCAATAGACGATTTTGGTCTCATTTCGTTTGCACGCAATACGTCAATTTGCGGAAAAAATAAGCGATGTCTAAATTGAAATTATTTTGAAATTGCAAATGCACATTCGATAGTAGATGAGCTCACAGCTACCGACATTTAATAATACACGGTGTGTTTAAAGGAGACGAAACTTGACACGTACGCATGCCCATTATGTGTAATTGGAGGGGATTAACGAGTCACGGCTCCATTTATCAGGTTCTGTAATTACAAAGCATCCTCTCTCCGTAACACCAACATAATCCTCTCTTTCTCACCCACGCTATCACTCTCTTTCTTTCGCTCTCTACCTCTGTCTATCATTCTCCCTCCACACACACGTTCACCTCCATCTTCTCTTTCCTTTCTTCTTCATTCTTTCCCCAGAGCCCTTTCCGTCCGTGGCTCTGACGTTCCGTTCGTCACCCGCGTCGTCGAGTGACTGACATCCCCCAAAGACAATTCCACATCTAAAATACACTGTCATCTGTACCTAAAGATAAGATGGCATACGCTGTTGGCGAAACTAAATTGAAAAAGCGCACCAAACAAAATATTCTCTGAGCATGATTTTGAAAAAAAGAAAAAAAAAACATGGAACACAACACAAACATTATTCAATACATTCAGGAATAGGGAGAATTCTTCTCTCATATTGTATTAATCTATAGGACATGATTATTCGTTAGGTATTCACAACATTTACATCCAGATTGCATCAAGAAACGCAGAAACATTGATCTCCAATACATTATCGATATATCATCTCACTGAATCAACTATCATTTGTTGCCGAGCGAATATGCTTACGAAAACTATACCCGCATCGTGAATTTCATCGACCAGTGTCTCACTACATTACAGTTAATCCCAACACTAGCTATTTACTGGTGATATACAAAGTTTGGTCTACGAAAAGAATTCAGATCGGAATGAAATGAATCGATGATGATGGTATCGAAATATTCCTTTTTGAGAATCTCAAAACGACGGGTTTACACAATATTTTCTATAATACTCATCCACATACATACGCATGTATTCGGACCTATTTTAATGAGTGATATATACATATATATTTCTTAGTAAACATTAAACGTCATAGTTGGAAAGACAATAAATTGTTCACAATAAAATACATGAGTCACTGCGGTATTCATCTACAGCTGCACGTTCTTCGCATCGGAAGACTAGTAGCTTTATAGATACATACACGCATACATGGACGAATAAGAAATGTCGCATGATGTGGGCGGTCCATCGTGCCTGACTTCTTTGGATTCATTAAGAGACGTGTTTCTAACCGAATCGTTGCGACGCGTATTTTTATCGTTGTTGGTCTGCATGATGACAGATTCACCTCCCAGCTCGGTATATGGTAGCTGTGTTGCAGTAGCGAATGTCTTGTTAGCAAACCCATATCGATGATATGTATATAAACCTGTCGTGTGAACGTCAATGAGCATCCGCTTTGCTGCTCTGTGCTATATGTTGTCATTTGTGTTCTTTACCACCATTAATTACAATGGATACTCTTTCCTTTTCTCCATTATCATGATATGGATACCTATCAATCACTGATGTTGATGACGATGATGACAATATGTACATCATACCAATAAGTATTTCTTCAGCAAGGAATTATCTGTTTTCAATGCTTGTGGCCAATAAATTCCATAACTCTTCTTCGTCACAGCAATATCGTCCGAAAGTGTCACTGAATACAATCACTTTGGATGATCCCAGGCGTGAACGTTGTATTTCATTTTGTCATTCGTTCGGGATATAGCTCTGCATCTCGGGCCATATGAAATAGACAACAAAATACACAATTGTAATATGAATTATGAGCATATGGAGGAGCACAGAGCACGTCGATAGATAAAATTCTAATTGCATTCAACGCTCACCTCAGTCCACACATCTTCGCAACGAAATAGCGTGATAACAGAAACGTATACGTACACGACGACACCTATCGCTCGATTGGTACCCTGCGTGCAACAAATACATGGCACTCGCGCGCGCTCGTCCTGTATATGAAGGTTCAGTTCACAACCCGCGCATTCATTAATCTTGATCCCATCAGTTGAGATAGCGGCGAGCTGTTTCAGAAACCGTTTCACCCTCTCCTATTCACTCACCCTCTTATTCCTTATTCTCATCAACTTTCTCCCAAGTACGTACCATTCTTGTTGCTTTCTGGTTTCGATCACTGCTTTCACTCCACTGACTTCTGTCGAATACATATGCATTTATCTATGATCCATTTCTTCTTCCTCATATATGAATGTGTAGATAATTCCAGGTCAAAGTTTTCGAGTGCCGCACATTCAAGACCTGTTCGAATTCACTTTGTCATTCACATGTCTCGAATTTTTCTTCACCATCTCGTATCATAGTTTCACAAAAATTCATTGAATTCACAGAGATATTGGATGTGATTGACCTGATCCTGTACGCGTGCACCGCTCGTACAATATCCGTATTCCAAAAGTACAAAAATGTGTATATTCTTCATAAAATGAATAGATGATGATAATATTTAATTATTCGGGTTGAATATATCATTCTCCAATCTCAGCCTCTCACGATTCATTAAAATTCCCATTTCGCCTTTGAACACGTGATGGATTCCATTTTCAATTTAGCCAACTCCCGCTGTGTCCACGGGCATCGTCATGGAGTAGCAATGAAATTCTTCTGTAGAATCTCAATGAGACAACGGTCGATTCTCACACATCATTATGCCGATAATAAATGTACTCACCCTCATATTTACATGAATAGATATGTGCTTGCCCCATAATGTAATCACATTGATTTCAATGTACATTCCAATTTTTTTGACAATTCCCAACATCTATCCATGTGGTACATGTGTAGTACAGTTAGTAGTACAGTTAGTGTAGTACACTATAAGAGTGAGACTTCGTGCCTCCTCTCATTATGTACTCAACACACTAATTCAATACTTTTTCCGTGCATGAATTGGATAAGAGATTGTGTTCATATACTGGAATGTCAAAATAGTACGTAAACTCATAAGCAGCTCCCCTCATCTCGAACAGGCAATTGTTGAGATGAAGCTTTAGCACTGTGACCTTAATTAATCCTATGTAAGCTGTGTGTCGGCACTCTCCGAATTCTCAACGACATATGAGGGTCAAGAAATTGGTTGAATGCAAAAGAATTATCCACGATAATTAAGCACTTATCTCACTCCGCTTAATGGAAATAAAAAACTTTCACAGATCGTGGCTGAATCGCAATAATACTTTGTACCAATATTGTGTTGCTGTACATCCAATAATTGCAAAACAACCAGTATGTTATTATGACACGAGTCACGGTATATTTTTAGTCGTCCAACAATTAGCATTCTATAGAATGGAGTTCGGATATAAATGTTCCCGAAGATTTTAGATCCAAATTCTCATGAAACTGTCATTACAATTCTCAAATATCTATATTTTTACTGAATAACTATACACATTATGTCTCCAGTTGAGACATTGGAGTAGAAAAAAAATTTGTTTCATTGGGGTCGTGAAAAATCATTATTTCCATATATGTATGTCGGCAGTCGCTGTAGAGAATGAATCCACAGATACATAGATTTACAATCGTGGTGCCTACATATGCAGACGTCTCTTAGAAGTTCCTGACAGTTGGAACGAGGGTTTCTCCCCGATACAATTAAGAATGAGAACCTGAGGTGCCGCCCCGAGCTATTTTATTGACGGTCCAGTATCCCAGGCCAACGAAACATGCCATTGGCGAAGGGTCCTCCGGGGGTTCGATATGGAGGCAGGCCTCCATTTTATATACATTTTTTTCTCCAAGCGTCCCATGTTGAAGTTGCGCTTATATTCTCCTACATTTACTCTATTACGGTGCATATAATGTTGAAATGGAATATCTGACTATACGCAGAGGGTAACATTACATAATGACTTTGAGTGAAAACTAGTCATGAGAGATCAGAGGCGATAACAGAATATTCACAAAATTCTGATGCGAATCATCACAGAACCGAATTTGAAATTGATTCCACATATCATACATCATGTGTGCATACATATTGCCACATCATCGGCTCGGTGATAATTTATTTGTACAGTTATTCCCGATCAGTTGATTCTCAACACTCCACTACGCAACTCTTCCTCTCCAACATTTACAACTGCCAGTGCATCCCAACTTAACGTCTAAAATTCACCCGATACTAGTCCACTCCGTTATAGAATTCTTAACTCCGTCAAAAATTATCGTAGAAGTCCACTCCGAAAAAAAAAAAAACATCATCAGCTCAATACAGCGCAGTTCGTAAAAACGGATACACATCAGCCGCTCGTCAACATGGTTTTAATCGTGCCTGGAACCGCTACACGGAGAGAAGAAACTTAAAAATTACCCTCATATGATGGTAACTCGGGGACATCGTGTCACTTGGGAAAATTTACGAAACCACTGTAATTTTTTAATGTGTGCATGGTAAATT
>JABMBR010004527.1:0-24033 GCA_018881525.1 Meteorus sp. PSUC_FEM 10030008
AAAACTATTGGTCGTATTGCAAAATGGTGGCGATATTTGGAATCAGCGTCCTCTCATTTATTTACAGTTCATCGGTTCGTCACGGGATCGGGGACACAGTGTATAAGCGAAAAACCAAACCCTTCTTTTTCGCTTGATGTTATTAACTTTCACAATTTTTTCGAACGGAAATTAATTTTTTCCGAAAATCATCTAGATGCTATTCCGAATCGGATGACATCCAAAACATAATTTTCGGAGGCGGCTGAAAAAAAATTGACCAAAAAGGTGCTTATTAACTAAAATAAAGTGCTGATGGGGAAATTGATGATAATATCGAGTTCACTTGTGCGTGATCATACTAGGAACCAAAGCGTGCGCCATTACTGACAAAACATTTTTATCTGGGCATATGCCGCTGGAGCCCTAGCGAAGGTATATGGTGTAAAGCCAGATCGATGCCCAAAAATACCCAACATTTCGGCTTTCTCAATGGACTGTTCATTGATTTCTGTCTCAAAGTAGGAAAACTTTTAGTTAGCGACCTGGCTTCACTGGCTGTACGACATGTAGAGCATCGTTCAGCTGTCTCTTCCATCCTTACTCCCTGCGCGGCTGCGTATTATATTCCTCTAATGCCAATCATTACCCTTCTTCCGTTGGGAAATCCTCATACCCCCGTCTACATAAAAGTTTCGCTTCAAAAATCATGAAAAATCACTGTCAGGTCACTACCATTCACCAGATAAATTTCAGTGCAGCAGGTTACAGATATCAAGCAGTAAGGTGGTATCCGACACACTAAAACACGGTATGATGGATCTTCATGCTTAAGCTCTCATATAGATCAGATGTTCAGTAACTTGTGGTAAAAAGTGGTAAAATCTAATATAGAGTAGTGAAACATGTGTGTGCAATGATTTTCCACTCATCTTCAGGACGGAATTTTGAATCTTTTAGGATCTCTGAGAGTCTTTGAATACAGTACTGTATCTTAGAAACATTCTCGTTTTTGGAATTCCTTCATGTGTGGAATTCTAAAAAAATTCCGAGAGATTGCAGTCTCTCAGAACAAGAATGTGAAAGACTGTCCAAAGCTTCGATAGACTGGCGTTCCTTTATGAAAAGAGCGTAATGCTCTGACAGACTATTAGAGATTGTCTATAATATTCAGAAACTCTAAGAGGCTGATGATTTCATTTAGGTCTCCATTACAACCTCGAAATATTGCATCGGACGTTTATTAACTGCTAATGAATTTGCTACTGTGGGAATCATCCTTCCGTCGAATGTCGAAATCTTCAACACACTGGTACTTCTGATTCAAGAGATTTCTATCTCCACGGTCTTTACTTCACAGTGGAACGCTGTAGCAATACCGTGAAAACGCTGTGTCATCACGATTGTTTTTCCGTGAATTTGTTCCATTGGCTCACGGTGTATCTACAGTGTTTCCCCAATGTTTGTACAGTGTTTCCGCAGTGTTTTTCCAAAAGAAGCAAAGGAAACTTGAATCGCCTGTACTGAGATTCGAATCCAGAACCTTCCGATCATACAAATCTTAGAATTCAATTATTATTATTCTATATCTATTATTATTCTATATCTAGTAAGCGACACCGTGCATTATATGATGAACATTTTTTATATTGAAACACATGTCAGGAGAAAATCTGAAATCAACTGATAGCGAATCAACATCGAGAGCGCAATGTTCACAGTATTAGCTCTAAATACCAGTAGAAACCTATACATATAACTAGCTGAACCTGCGGATTCCGTTTCGCCTGGAGATTGATACAAGATCTTCGGTCTTTTTTCGCTCGACCATCTTTTCGAGTATCGTGGGTCTACTGTATAGATGAACTTTCGATTCCCTTTTTCATCTCCTCAATACTTATGTATCGTAATGATTTCATATGCATGCATCAATACACGCGCTTCCCACACAATCTTTCCTCCGCTATTGTTCCTCTCTACATTTTTACCAGTATGCCCAGATGAGTGGGGAGAAATCTAGGTTCTACTGCAAACGAGTTCAGTTACAAGCTGAGTGTTATCAACTCATTTCATTTCTAGATATATTGAATAGAGTTGAGTGAAAGTTGACAGAAGATTGACTCACATGGAAGCAAAGCATTTGCTACATCGAAAGTAACGCAAACCACTAGCATATCATTGCTGCACTACTTTCCCTTTATCTATGCACCGATTGCGTTAGACCTGTGTCGAATATCTTCTTTCAAGCACCATGTCATGCATGATTTTTCTCGATCTATTGCTAGGCGCGAGAATGCACAAAGCGCATGTATTCCCCACACGTGAGCATGTTTCGTATAATGAAGCATCGGAAGAAAAATTATTTCTTATATTTAGTCCGTAAACACCGAAAAATGGAAGACGAATTGTATGTTAAAATCGTTCAAATGGGTATGGTATATCGCTTGAGTTTAGTTGGGATGTTCGGGGATACAATTTTTTCATCTCCAAGTTATTTTTCATGTATCGTCGTGTAGATGATATTGCTCATGACTTTTTTTCTCCCACAAACTTGTTCCGTTACATAGTTTTAATTGGTCCATTATGATGTTGGCCAAGAAACCATTTGTTGTTAATTGTGAAATAGTTGGGTGATCTATCTGTGTTGGTTACGAAGTTGGAAGATTTCATGGAATGTCACGGACCAACGATTCAATTCTAAATCACTGAACCGGAGTCGGAAACTTCCCTGTTCTCTGCTGTTCGAATTACTTGTTCGCTTCAACGATTGTGATTTTGGTGAAAAGATTCGTAGTATTCCGCAGTCAAATCGCAGTGAAACACTGGGTTCTATTATGACACAGCAACTGTTCCTGCACACACGATTAAAAATTTCTGAACCTCAATTGTCTCTGCGCATCATGACAATTGCCATAACCTCACAAACCAAAAGTCGTCAATTTGCTTGATTCATACTCCATAATTATAACTGTTCGTGATAGAAGGATTAGATGTCGCCATAGATTAGAATCTCGTCTTCAATATCTAAAACAGTGGCTGTTGGTTTTCTGAGTGTTTCTATATTAGAACGAACATTCGCGTCAATTGGAGTTCAAAACATACTTGCTGTGGAGGAAAATTTTGGAAAAATCAAAGGTAAACCTACATGTTCACTCTCGACTCTTTTCTAATACCATCAATTTGGATGATCAATATCTGGAATTGTTAAGATATAACCACGAATATCGTGAGCAGTGCTGCCATCCATTGTAAAATATGTAAGGCGGCACTTGTTGTGATTTTCGAATCACTTCGGCTCTAAACATTGTCCTGTATACTGTGTCATCTTCCTCGCCTATAATAAATAACTTTGATATCGTTACAAACGACTCTAATTATATTCCACCCAACAGGTTATGGGCCTAGTGAGTGAAATAGTTTACGAACAATAAAGTGGACTCGCAGCGATTTAAAAGTGAGTCGAATCGGAGCAGGCAAAGTTATAATAGATCCTGAGCGTGTTAACACAACGTGGACTCGCGAGTTGCGTAACGTGTGGACGTCAAAACAAATACGGTTTTTTTCTTTGCGTTACCTGTTCGGTGTCCCGGAGTTGGGGAAAATTCGATATGTCCGCATCTATTAAGATTGACCAAATTACTGGTGATAATTATGATTCTTGGAAGATACATATACGAGCCATTTTGAAGAGAAATGACTTGTGGGAATATGTATCAGGCATATTACCTAAGCCACCTCCAAATGACCCTAAGTATAACGAGTGGATTAAGATAGATGGGAAAGCCGAATCTGACCTATTGTTGGCAATCAGCCGGGCTGTTGTCAAGTTGACAGCAATATCGTCATCTCTCACTGAATCACTTAATTAATTCAACGATACTCTGTAACAATCATCTCTCTGTAATCTGTAGCCAAAAGCGGACTATATCAGAATAACTGTAGCGTTTTGAAACTCGACTGTCTCGTCGTGAATCCAAAACTCGACTCTCTTGTTCGGAGTCCAAGACTCGACTCTCCTCTTCGGAGTCTAACTCCCGACTCTTCCGAGTTCGAAACTCGACTGTCCTGTAACTTTTATCAAAATCCGAATATAGTCATTCGGCAACTACCGAATGATTCTATCTCTTTTTATGAATTCTGTATCAATCTCAATACAAACTTCAACCAATCACAATAAACCGTTTTCAAAACTATAACCAAACCGTAACTATTTCGGAGTATGGCTCATCCCTGCGTGGTTACCTCTCCGGGAATCAACCTAAGCGGGGATCAAACTTAAACCTATGTGACCTAGGCGACTTCCTCAGCGGACACGGTCAAATTTGTCCCTGAGGCCTGTCAAACATAACTAAAACTGACCAGCGGCTTCCTCGACGATGACGGTCACAAAATCATCGCCGAAGCCTGCCAAACGCATTGCAAAACTGATCCCCATCTTTGCGTTGGTTGATCCCTCTACTGGAGCGCCAATTTTAACTGGACCTCTGTAAAACCACCGAAAATCGCACAGAGTTGGATCAAACACCAACATCAACCGAAACCGAGCGGCCATTGAACCTCGCTCCACGGAATCGTTGACTTCCCCATACTCGCAAAATCCAAACTCACTGTAACCAATACCAACACTCGATCTTTAACTTTTCTTCAACTTGACTTATACTCGACCTTACACACACTGGATACCCAATAAAACAATGCGATACCTATCTGTAACACTTTTCCATAACCAAAACTATATTCTCCAAATCTATAACTGTAACTAAAACTCTATAACTCTAATTTTCCGCTTATAAAACTGTAACTGATGACGATATGACTGTCAACTACAATCATCGAAAATTTCAATGATATATTTCAAACCCACCTTGCACAAAATAATAATACTGCAGCACTATGCCTACACCTTTCACTCAATCCAGCTGTACAAGTGCAAGCCGATGAAATAACTTTACCACTTTTTGCAATTACTGTATTTATCTCATGAGGATCTCGATTTTTTGACGATTGTATACAGTATGACAATAATTTATATTGTTCATCATTTTCACTCGATATTCCTATGTAAATTAACTGGTTAGAATTTACAAGTTGTTCGCCTTTGATAAAGTTCCGGCTCTTGGGTGCAGAGTCCAAATGATCCAAAATGTTACTGACTGATAAGAACATCGTTCTCATGATTTGTAAAAGTTTTTGGGATAATTTGTATAAATATACAGTACTATATATGGGGCATTCCACGTCAAATCGGCCGGTCTTACAACTTTGGATTTTTGATTTCCTCTATTTTCCGAAATTTCCTTGCACTCATCGAATTACTCTTCCTGGCCAAGTTTGACATTTTTTTCATCATCGGTTTGGAAAATGTGGAATTTTGAAAAAAACATGTGTTTTTAGGGTCTTTCGCTCATAACTTGCCCGATAATAGTTATATTGTCTCGAACAAGACTCTTTGCTGTTGTGCCGAATCGTATCGGAATGTTAGTTCCACACGAACATTGTTAACACGCTGACGTGTATCTTATACAAATCTATTACTATTTTTTGTTAATCGATTTGCTATTCATTTGACACCTTTTCACGTATCCGAATTCCAACATTTTACGCTTTTTGAGTAATTCTGAATTCAGTTAGAGACATTTCTATTGTTGGAAGAATTTTGGGAAGAACTGTGCCAATTTTAGTTGGAAAAAAACTTACAGTTAATGTCATCACTTCATTTTCGTGTTGTCTTGGAAATTTCACGAACATTATGATCGTGAGTTTTTTTTCAAATAAAACTGGTACAATTCCTCCTAAATTCCTCCCAACAATGGAAATGTCTCCAAATAAATTTGAAATTATTCAAGAAGTGTGAACGATAGCAAAAATGATAGTTTTAATGATGAAAGAGACCGAAAAAAAATTCTTCAAGTTTTAAAAATCAAAAACAAATAATGATTGTCGGAATCCCACTCTCAGTTCGGGCTTAAAATTTCGAGAATTGATCGAAGTTTAACGTGAAGAATTTCCGAATAAATTGAAGGAGACAGACAGTTCCCAAATCACGATTGGAATCTTAAATTTCAAAAATCATACAGAAAATTACTTGGCACGATTTTCTCGTATTTTTATTTGGAAAGTGCGTAAGAGAAATGAAAGTTTGAAAAAAAGGCGCTGAATTTGGACCATTATCGGCCAAGTTGTGAGCAAAAGACCCTAAGAACATATATTTTTTTCAAAATTCCACATCCTTCGAACCGATGATGAGAAAAATGTCAAACTTGGCCAGGAAGAGTGATTCGATGAATACAAAGAAATTTCAGAAAATAGAGGAAATCAAAATTCCAAAATTATGAAACCGGCCGATGTGGCGTGGAATGCTCCATATACTCGAACAAATAAATTTGTTTACACGCAACTTATAGTGATCTGACAGCTGACCCGGTTTCACTGGTATCAATTTTTGGCACCAGTTGGCGTGACTGCAACTCCCAGTTACCAATAGCTCTCAACGCTTTTTCTCTCTCTTATCTCGTATATATGCAGAAAATATCACGACGCTTCAGTTCTCTTACTCACGGTCTGCCCGTGCATGAAATAGACGAGAAATGAACGCTAGGAACCACCACACAAAGAGGAGACGGAGTATAGGGGAACTACATAGTAAGGTGTTTCGTCCCATTCATTCACACGATAGACCCTATACAACTATTAGTCTAAGAATGATCTTGCTGAAATACCAAAAAACTCAAATGGCTGGGAATTTCACAGATCGCTCTGGGGGCTGAAAAAAGCTACCCTGACTGCAAAATAGTTTTCTCGAAAATGCAGTTAGGGTTGAAACTACCCTTTGAAAATTTATACCGATGATATCACAGTTCCTATGAGATATATAAGAAAAAGTTTCGAGTAAATGTTGTGAAGAGTTTTATTCCTCGCAAATGAGTACACTACACTTTTACCCCTATCTCTCATAGTTTAGGGGTAAACCGCTCCGGAAGATGGGAAACTTTCGGAAATAAATTATTCTCCACAAAAATTATTCTTCTGAAACATTTTAGGAAGAAAGTATTCTTCATCATTTTTCGATAAAATCATTTTTGAAGGCATAGGAAAAAATAGGGGCCCATCAGTCCGGCACTGGAGCGACAGAGACGGCACGATATGACTCTCTTTATCGCACTCATTGTTGGATAACGATGGTAAAGCACACGCTCGGAATGCTCCGCCCAATAACTGACAAGGAAAGAGGCAATGGAAAAAGTTGAGGGAGAAAGTATGATACATTCATGGGACCTAGTGATTCACACTACTAGGTCAGTAATTTGATATTTTTCAATTTACACAACTAGGCCAGTAGTTCAGAAGCCAAGTGAAACTGAAAAATTTTTTTTCGTATGAAAATGAAATTTTTTTCTTTTCAAGAGATCGACTATTTGACGTATATATCCCTCAACTCATCGTTCAAAACTGAATCGATTGAATTCATATATTTTTCATCTTTCCCTCACTCCTGCAATCTGTCCAACGTCGTTGTTCCGACACTTTCTCTCTATTAATAGAATAGCTCCTCAAATGACCCTTTTTCAGGATACGGCCCTTACTTTTGAATGCTCTTTATCGCTCCTACGTCATCTCTTGTATGCATAGAGCATGCGCGGTAGTCTATCCTCAGTAGCGTTCGTCTATTCTATCTATGAGTGCAAGTGAGACGAGCGATGAATAGATGCGTGTTCATTAGGGTGATTCAAAAAAATCGAATATTTTTTTTTTGACTTCCGACATCAAAAAGTTGGTTTTCGGGAACCTCTATCTTTCATGAAAAAATCATATCACATTATCAATCAATCTTTCAATGAAATCTTCACATATGTTTTTGTAGGAAATTGGATGATCTACAAAAAAGATCTGATATGTATAAGCGATTAGATTAACCATTTCGAAGATATCCAACATCAAAATTCAAAGAATTTATCAAAAAAAAAATTTAATTTCATTAATTTTTCACCACATTGGGAAATAGTATTTGTCGAATAAGTATGCAATATTTTTGTAGGAAATTTAACGCTCTACAAAATAGGTCTCATATGTTTAATTGATTACTCCAACCGTTTATGAGATATTTGTATACGAATCCCAATGCTTCCTGATTCCAATAATATTTCAATAACTTTTTCAAATTTATCTCTTAAATTCATGAATGTTAGGAATTTTCACGAGAATTTTAGCTTGTATCAATTGAATCAAAGTTAGTGCGTTGCAATCAGCTAGAGTTAACCTCTTTGACATACCGACGGCTACGTGAATTAATACAATCTCGTGTGTTCAATTATGATTATACAAATCAAATAATTCAAGATCATCGATCAAAATTGCAATCGGAACTCCTCAATCTCACTACTGTAAATATCTGTACCATATCTTAGTACTTTTATTCAATAAACTCGACCCAGTATTTTACGCTACGTGTTTGCAATTGTATTAATTGCGTTCATAACATCTACCGGCATTTCATCACCATTCTCATCCATCCATTCATCAACATTCATTCGATTTTCATACAGTGATGATATAAATTGTATACCATCAAAAGAAAACAGTGTTCTGACCACCACTCTGATACTCCGCACTCACACCACGGATATACCACACATACACCACGGCACACAACCACTCACAACGGCGGCATGTACGGGGCAGCACCGGCGGGCACGTGCTTCGCCTCGTGCCCGACTGAGTAGAGGGAAGCGCACGCTCGGCGACATGGCTCTCTCGTCTCTTCCCGGCTTTTTCGCCCATATTGGAATTATCTTTCGGCTGTGAAACCACGTGTCGAGCAAGTGTGCGGCGTGTGGAATTTATATTTTGTTCTTCTGTTCAACTAATTCTCGGATCTTTCTATTTTAATAATTACAGTCCACTCATAAACTACATTGCGGATTCATACTCGGGTTCATTCACTATATTATTAACACTGATCGCAGTTCAATATTGTTTTTCTTTCTTTTTCTTTATCAACATAGGCCTGTTGGTCGCGTGTTACAATATTAAGAATTATTTGGTTGTGAACATCAAAACGGAAATTCCTTACTAACATTATCGCTTATCATTCAGGTTGTGTGAAATGAAAGTTCAGTTTTTTTGTTAACTGTGAAACATAATTATTTAATCTAACCATCCATTAATTACAAACTAGTTATTCCAAGAAAAAACAGGCAGCGAAGAACATCTCCAGAAATTTGATAGATTTAACAAAAGAAAAGACAATGTTAACGTGGAATTTGAAGATTGGAGTAGCATGCCACCACTTTTGAATGACATTCAGCGTAATGGAGATTTCAAGATATTGACTCAAGAGTTCACACTACACTTCGAATCAGTTTCAGACAATAATCCAACTGCTCAACTTTGGGTGCAATATTTTGAGGCTGTTTCAGTCGCGCTTCAATTTATTGAAGCAGAATGTTTAGGCAACTGGAAATTACATTTACAATGTGCCCAGAAAATGCTGCCATTATTTCATGCATCCGGGCATTTTGCATACGCCAAAAGTACACAAATTTATCTACAAGATATAGTGAATTCAGAATTGACGATGAATGAAAAAGAGTATGAACTCTTCACTACGAAAGGGTTTTTTATAATCCGTCGAAACTGCAAAGCTTGGGCAGGTGTTTGGTCTGATATGACCATCGAACAAACATTAAATCGATTCTTTGAAACTGATTTGAAACACGGAAGTGGAGTCACAAGAAGTGTCGTTGTGCGATATTTGTTGGGGATGTCGGTAGCATTCAATATAATGAACAATTTAGAAAATTATCTAAATTTGAAATCTGCAAATAGCGAGCAACACACGGACTTATCCTCGAGTAGGATGAAAAAAGACGCTGAAGACCTTGCAATCCTTTTGTATTGGCTACGAGAACACAATCCGTTTACACCTCGGATAACGTTGATGTCGTTATCAACGGGTGTTATGGGTGGCAATGAAATGAATTGTCATAAAGCCTACGAACTCGGAGCACAAAGTATAATGACCATTATTGGAAAACCGGCGACAACATGTCTTACAAAATTATTCAAAGTTCGTAATTTGCTCAGTAGTAAATCACTTTATTATGATAATACATCCGTTAACTTTGATCCACTGATGTTGTTTCAACGGATTTCATTAGTAATTCATGGAGACACAGAAAAAATGCGTGAAGCATTTCAATACGAACTTTCACCGTACCCACTTAGTTTGTTCGACGAGCAAGGTCTCATGAGAAAAACAAATAAAGCACAATTGTATAATGTTTTCCAACCATGCACCAATACTGATATAATGTTAACGAATACATTCATCGTGATTGATGAAGGATGGCTGTTACACCATGTTGTGTAGCCGCACAGCAGAACATTCGCAGAAATTTTTGAGTTATAGTTTAGCTACATTAAGGATTATTACGGTTATAATGCTATTGTAGTGTTTGACGGATATTACAATGATATTATCGGTATAAAATCATACGAAAGATATAGACGCAGAGAAAAAACTCAAGCAGCTGACATTTGTATTACTGACAATAACATTGTAACATTAACACAAACAAAGTTTTTGTCGAACACTGCAAATAAAGTGGAATTAGTGGAAAAGCTGCAGACATATTTACAAGAGAGAGGTATCAGAGCAGAAATTGCAGCTGAAGATGCTGACGGATTGAGAGTAAACATCGCTTTACAATTGTCAGGAAAGTCGGATATTCCAGAGGTTATTATAGAATACGATGTCGACTCATTGATTTTATTAACGGCATTAGCTCCAGAAAATGAAACATATTATTTTTATAAAATCTCTGGTGGAAGATCGACGAATACACTGTACTCATCAGGGGATCAGGAACATTTAAAATCACTGATTTTATTTGCACACGCGTTTGTTGGCTGTGATTCGACGATTGCTTTTCATAATAAAGGAAAGAAGACGATAATTAAGTTGTTGCAATCAAATTCGAATCTAAGAGAAAAAATTAAAGAATTTTATAAACCTTTTATTTTATAAAAGCTGTTGCGTCAGCTAAAAAAGACGTCTCCATAGCAAGTCTGCCGCCGACAAAATCAGCATCGGAGAAGCATGTCGAAGAGGTATACCATCAAATTCAATTATGGTTAGGCAACAATTTGTGCCCAGAAAAATGGGGGTGGAAAAAAATCCAATTTATGCTGATACCGATCATGAATAACGAAAGTCCAGCACCAGACAGCCTGCTTCATCTAATTAATTCTGGTTGTAGCAAAGATTGAACAACTAAACAATGTACATGTAGGAGAATACGATTGCCATGCAACCAACTATGCCGTCAGTATAACGGAAAAAGTTGCAGCAATCGAAGTGCAATTACAATCGATATTGATGGTGATAGAGAAGAGGATGATCCCGAAGTAGAAGACAACGAAGGAGGACGCTTATGTGGGAATAAAAATAATGATGATGGCGAAAATGAATACGGAGGAAATGGCGTAGACGATGACAATAACGAGAACAAGGATAATGACGAAGACGATGATAATGATGAAGACGATGACGTAAATAGTGAAAGTGAAAACGCGGAAGATGATTCAAGAACTGATGATAGGATGGATGTAAACAGTAATAGTAGTAGTTCATAGAAAATAAGGAAAAAAGCAAGAAAAGAATTTGAGTGTGTAATCAATGACCTTGTAGTGTGAATTACTAGGTCCAAAAAATATATAACACTTTCTCCCTTCCCTTCCAATTTTTTCCATTGTCTCATTTCTTTACACTACTGAGGAATAGACGACCGCGCATGCTCTATGCATACAAGAGATAACGTAGGAGCGATGAAGAGCATTCTAAAGTAAGGGCCGTATTCTGAAAAGAGTCATTTGGGGAGCTATTCTATTAATGGAGAGAAAGTGTCAGAACAACGACGTCCGATCGATTGCAGAAGTGAGGAAAAGATGAAAAATATATGAATTCAATCGATTCAGTTTTGAACGATGAGTTGAGGGATATATACGTCAAATAGTCAATCTCTTGAAAAAAAAAATTTCATTCTCATACGAAAAAAAATTTTCAGTTTCACTTGGCTTCTGAACTACTGGCCTAGCTGTGTAAATTGAAAAATATCAAATCACTGACCTTATAGTGTGAATCACTGGATTCCATGAATGTATCATACTTTCTCTCTTCTCCCTCAACTTTTTCCATTGCCTCTTTCCTTGTTAGTTAATGCGCGGAGCATTCCGATCATGCGCTCTACCATCATAATTTATCAATGAGTGCGATAAAGAGAGTCATATCGTGCTGTCTCTGTCGCTCCAGTGCCGGGCTGATGAGCCCCTATTTTTCCTCATTCCTTCAAAAATGATTTTATCAAAAAATGATGGAGAATACTTTCTTTCTAAAAAGTTTCAAAAGAATAATTATTGTGGAGAATAATTTATTTTCGAAAGTTTCCCACCTTCCGGAGCGATTTACCCCTAAACTATGAGAGATAGGTTAAGGGTAGAAGTGTTGTGTACTTATTTGCGAGGAATAAAATTCTCCATAACACTAACTTGAAACTTTTCCTCATATACCTCAGAGGAACTGTGATATCGATGTAGATTTTCAAGGGGTAGTTTCAACCCTAACTACACTCTCGAGAAAACTATTTCGCAGTCAGGGTAGCTTCTTTTAGCCCCAAGAACGATCTATGAAATTCCCAGCTATTTGAGATTTTTGGTATTTCAGCAAGATCGATTTTGGAGTATATATCATTTGTCTCTTTCTACTGACGCTTTTTCGTTTCATAACCTTCATTCCACATCGTCCCGAAAGAAGTTTCACTTCAAAAATAGTCGATTTATTTGACCCACCCTACTGTATACCGAGTGGTCCTCTCCAGGGGAACACGAAGCACGTGGCGTTGTGGAGAGAAAAAAAATGAAAATAATGGCGTTCGCATCATCTTCCTATCTTAATTCTTGAATTCGTTATAACTTTCTGAAAATTCGCCATTTCCATATACAGATATGGTTGTAAAGCGGGAAACGCCAGGAATTACGGATGCAATATCACCATTATTGCGTGGGACACTTCAGCAGATCATGTAACAAGTGTAAATAGTAAATAGACAGTGCCATTGGTCGATTTCCAAAAAGCTATGACAAATTCAGGAATCAAGGTAGGAAGATGATTCAACCACAATTATTTTTATTTTCTTCCTCTATACAACGCCACGTGCTTCGTGTCCCCCTAGAGAGGACCACCCTATATGCTGTATGTTCAATTATCTTATGTTAGGTCTTGACCGACATAGCGCTTGCCGACCTAGTTTTTTCATACAATTATTAGCCGCGCTCAATCAAGTGCGCCGCATACAATCAATCTCAGAGTAGCCACGCGCTCGCGCGCGCACTCACTCAACATTCGTACCAATTATTCTTTCCTTATGACGGCCGCGCTGGTCAAGCGCGCTGTCTATGCATATTAATGATGGCCGTGCACTCAAGACGCACGACCAATAAACATCATAAAACATAAACCAATGCGCTCATGTCACCAGACTGAACATGAATCTTGAAATATCATATAGCCAGACTCGCTATGAACACAACAATTGAACTGATACTTCTTAAACAATTTATCAGCACATTTATGTCAATTCCGAGTGTTGCATTTATAAAATGCAACTATCAAACATAATATTACATCAACAATTCGCTATTTCCAAGAAAACATCAAGAAACTGCAATAATTGTAAATTTCATCTCTGTTCAATGCAGAAGCCATCAAAATTGTAATACTCATGTTTAGTTTTACGCGGAAATATTATCCTTTTCAAGACTTCAAACTGGAAATTGTTGATGAGTCAAAATGTAAAACGATAGAAATGCATTAGCATTTTGATGCATTCCCACTTTCGCTTCTAAATGACCAATGGTAACACCTCGAGTCATTTATCAACAAATCCAGTGAATCTTGATGAGAGATTCACCAATGACAAACAGTCCATACGAATTTCAACTACGAAATCCTGGTGAACTGTTGCGCAATAACCTCCTTCATAAATATGACTTTTTTTACTTCAATCTCGTCCTTCTTATTCAAGTATTCAAAGTGTTTACACATTCGCATTCTATTGAGTTAAACTTCAGCTTTATATTCAATCAGACATCAAACTCCAACTTCGCCTCTATTATCGAGTCAGTCATTAGACAATCATAGCCTTATATCTTCAGTCTTCCGACGTGAATATACATTTCGTTTATCGAGTCAATAATCAGTCAATCGCAAAGTGTTCAAGTTCATAACGAGTCTCATAAATCGTTCATATGACATCATAATCATTAGATGTCTTCAGTGTAACCAATCATTGTGAAAAGCGACTTATTATTTGTGTTAATAAACAACCAATGTATTTTACTTCAACAATCTCATATAACGTTGCACCTATCCTTCCAACATCTCAGCCGAGGGTCTCGGTAGTGAGCAACGATCCTTCTACCGAATTCGAACTTTACTCAAAATTAATTAATTCAAATAACTGTTTCAACGAAAAGACACTAGGGATCCAGCACACATATTCAACAATCCAAGAATCAAGTGAAATTCTTATCAATTATCGAATCAAATCAAACATTCATTTACTCCCAGTGTACAACTCGCTAGTTCAAATTTCGTGAAACGAATTCGCATCGAAATAACGTTCTGGACGTAACACTTAATACATTCACAATAACCGCTCTCGTCTAAATAATTCTATCGGAACACGAGTTCAAGGCGGTGACATTGGCATTACGATATTCGATAGTTCATACCCATTTACCGGGGGCTTCGTTCATTTTCACTGTAGACACGGCATACATTTATTGCAGGGTAAGTAATTTTCTATCATAAATACGCCGTGTTATCAACGTGGATTGATTATATAAATAATATGTTACCACCGTAAATTCGTTGTGAGTTCTGAATATAACGACCGTGAATTCACTATGCATTCACCGTGGATTTTTGTTGTGTATTTACTGTGTGTTCAATGTCTCAGCGCCATGAATCTAGTAAGAAACCACTGTGGAAACATTGTGGACAGATGGAACAAATATACGTTAGAAATGTTATTTATCCACGTGGTTTCCAAAGCAGTTCCACGATCACAGTGTTTCGACAGTATTTTCACCGTGGAGTCAAGACCGCGAGGGTGGCGAATGTTTCTCATGAGTTTTGTGGACTTATTATCGATAGAAAAATGTGCAGTTGCTTGTGACTCGAATCTTGTCACGAAATCAAAATGTGCATCGATAGTTTTGGTTTCAGGTACATATAAAATCATCTAAATTCGGACCGACGTTGGTAATGATAAGTGCACAAGTGGATGGTGGTTATGTCCTGGGATTTCGTATCGATCCCGTTTACAAACTACACATTCTTCATGAGGAGATCACCACGATGAAAGCGTCATACAGCAAATCACCAATATATGGCGTTGAATATGTTCTTGAATGGCAGGTAATTTATATGGACATGTCCGCCTTGTCAGACTTTATCGAAAATTATTATTAAAGGTGGGATCAGAACGTGAATTGGAAGAGAATGAAACTCCGGGGGTACGAGACATTGATGCAGAAATATCAAATGTGTTTGGTCTGTACTTTGATGGGACAGCAAAGGCACAAAAAAAACCTTATGTTTGTCTATACCTAGGTCTTGCAGCTGAATCCCCCAAAGAAGATTGTACATTGCAGAGCTTATGGGAATTACTACCGAGCTCATGACTGGTATAGGTGTTCTAATGAATTCGTATAGTCTACGACGGATGTTATTAATGAAGATAGTGTGATGTAACCGGACTATCCGGAGTATTGGGAACGCCTCGACAAGAATTGAGTTTACTCCTTTTTATGTAATTACAATTGAATTTTTGCATTTCCAATGACAATGAATGCACAGAGTTGAGGAGGAACAAAAACCTGACTCCTGACAGTATCAAAAAAATGGAGGGTGATTGGTGAGTGAGGCTGAAACAATAGAATGATATAAAAATATCGGGTGTGAGACTCCACACGCGGTGGAAGTGAAACTTCACGTATCTGCTAGAGAATGAGATGAATATACTGTGAAGAGGGGTTGAGGCAGAGAGAGGGAGAGAGATAGAGATAGTGAATAATACTGGATTATCTTCAATTATTTGATTTGGAATTTCTTCATGTTGTAAAGCAGATTCTCTCAAATCATTTTTAAAACATAAACGATCACACAAAAAACATACGTAGCCAAAAAGATTCTCGCAGAATTTTTTACGGAAGTCTTGATGGGCGATTTTATTGCGGTGAAATTGTGTGCATGGGAGAGCAGGTTCTATACCCAGTTGAAGATCGCCTGAAAATTCAATTGACAAATAAGTATCGATGCTGATGAACCGCTGAAAATAGATAGTGTGTAATGTCATGAACTCGACAAGTATTGAAAGAGGTTATACACGTGGTGGATATTGTATGCAAGAATGAACGTCGTCATGATAATTATTACCATTATATGTTTTAATTTCTGAAATAATAAGAATATGCATACTTACTCGAATTATTTCTAGCATCTCGTGTATTTCCTACAACAAAAGCACTTGACACAACATTTTCCAGAGTTGATATAACCTCTAACGCTTTTTGCCGCACACAAGAAATACAGACACGTTCCGTAGAAGTCTTTGCCGTCTTTCAAGTTGCATTTTGTGCTGCTTTTTTCCTTGCACGATATTCTTGAGCATAATCAGCATTTGTTTTCGTCATTATTTATTTTTATTTCACAATATTGAACAATAATTTCCAAATTCATACACGTGGTACAGAGATTCAACGATATACTGCTCTTGATCTTTCGCTCTGCCTCATCCTCTTTCTCTCTCTTATATATGCACAGAGAACAGGGCGTAAGTGAAAGGCAGAAAATAATGTCCCCCATAGCTCTCAACGCTTTTTCTCTCTCTCATCTCGTATATACGCAGAAAATATCACGACGCTCCGGTTCTCTCACTCGATTCCGCGACTTTTGGGACCCCGACAAAATATCCCCGGACATAACGATTCCGCGACTTTTCAACCTCCGACAAAAATTCCTCGGACATAACTTCCCTCGACAGAACATCTAACGACAGAATTTCTCCGACAATATCTCCTTCAGACATCACAAATTTTCTTGATTTAGTTTATCTTCATAATTTGAAATACTTATTAACATAAAATAACATAATTTAACATAATTTTTATTGTATAATGTAATAAATCTTCATAATTTAATAGATTCTGATAGTAGAAAACAACATAAAAAATTATTGTCTTATTATATTCTTTAATAACACAGATTTTTTGATTACGAATTGCCAAAATTTCAGTTACATTTCTCAAATATTGTAATTTATTTGTAGAATCGTAATTTATTACAATATTTTTCAATCTTTTTTGGTAATTACGATAATTTTGAGGTTGGTTAGCGGCAACATTGAGCCCAGTATCTATTTGGGAAATTACCATCTCTGTGTGAGTTTGCTCATCTTTGATTGGAGCTATGAATTTATCGAATGTAGCATGACATTTATAAACGCGTCGATTGAATCCGTTATGTCATCCCTCCATTAAATTATTAGTAGTGATATAATCATTCAGAACAGCTAAATAATAATTCCACATTTTGTATTCAAATAACGGCTTCTCACGCTTTTTCTATTATGCCGTAGTTTACCCATCCATGTTTGCACAAAATAATCCAAGAAATCTTTCAAAATCTCTTCATTTTCTTCATAATAATCACTATTCACAATCTCCTCAAATATATTTACGATATCGTCAATTGGCACGTATGCTAAAGCCATCAATAATTTAATATTAAGTGTAAATGTTGCATCATTATTGTATCTACGTTGTAAACCAGTTGTTTGGATATTTCGCCACATACACTGTGTAAAATGAAAATCACATCCCGATATTTTTACTTTCGGATATGTTTCTTAACAAACAGAAATGAAAGCATTTCAAAAATCAACCATTATACGTAAAGGTGAACAGTTTGGCAAACTTCGACGTACTATGCTTAAAAAATTTATGTAGGTAACTTGGACTTATTAGGCGCTAATAAATATATCAATGGCACAGATTTTTCAACCTAATACCCATGTATCGTATACAACTGCATAAATATTCCAGGTACTGATCTAAATCTCCCGTCGCTCAGCCATTGGTCACACTTTCTCAAAAAGGACAATTTTTTTGCAGTTGAAAACACAATATACCTTTGACGGTCACCACCACTATCGTGTAGTGAAAATAATTCATTATTATATGTTTTCTTGAATTCATCCGATATTATTATTTCACCACGAGGTGACGGATTGATGTACTGAGGATTATTATTCACTCGAACACGTTGAATGTTGCGATTAGTTGACGATGTCAAAGGCAATAACGCAGAAACTGGTGATGAAACTGCTCGCAATGTCTTCGATATAATATCCGATGGTTTGGAATCAGTACTTTGAGCTTTTTTTTTATTTTAGCTTTAAAAATTTTAGCCTGGACTTCAGCAGCATTCACAGCATGTTCGTGCACAGGAATTTCTCCAACAGTATTACCTATAAAATAATGAATGATTCATCAAAATTATATTTGATTGCAACGATTATATTCATATCAAATTAATATATCATACCTGTTTTTTTCAGAATCTGTACATATAATTACGTAGCAGTTTTTATTTATTGCACATCGCTACGTGATATTATTCTTATTACATTTTTTTTTGAATAAAGTATACCTTCATATAATAACAGGTTGACATTTCTTTGTAATTTCACGAATACAAGTGGCATTGTTTCAGTTTTCGCCCAATATTACAATATTGATTGATAATTTTGAGAATTACTTATACTTTCAGTACACAACATACATTTATCAATTGCTTTGCTTACATAGACGACAAATATATGAACATAGATGAAATACTTCATCTTACTGATGGTATCAACAACGAATTGTTAATTATAAAATCTGCCAATAGACAACAGCACTTTCAACCGACTCATTACCCGGAAAATTTCGAATTTTCATTTGCAATATTCTACTGTACTTATTTCATTTTTATTTCAGTATATTTGTTCGGAATATCACGCGGGATATTTTGTGCTCAGGATTTTTTGTTCTTCGTATATTTTGTCGGGGTCCCAAAAGTCGCGGTACCCTCTCACTCACTGTTGGCCCGTGCATAAAGTACACGAGAGGGGAACGCTTCGAACCACCGCATAAAGAGGAGACGGAGTAAGGGAAACTACATAGTAACGTGTTTCGTTTCATTCACTCACACGATAAACCTTATACAACTATATCATTTGTCTCTTTTTACTGACGCTTTTCCGTTTCATAACATTCATTTCATATCGTCCCAAATGAAGTTTCACTTCAAAAATATTCTATGTTGAACGGTTTTATAACAATGAAAATGGTGTTGGATATGTACTAAAAGCTAAGAAATAATTCGGTAAGTCCTAGCTCCCAGATCGCACCAATCTTCTCATCAATCTGCGGCGTTAAACAAGAAAATGAAATCGTTAGACTAGCTTATGTAGAGTGAATATTATCCTAACGAAAACAGTTTCACTGTAAAATGTTGCACCAAGTCCATATTCATTAGACAAGATGTAGAATTTACAGAAAAAAAAGTAATGAATATATTTTTTAGGGGAAAATTTATATATATATGGTTAGGTCTTGACCGACCTGACGCTTATAAGTATAAATCAATGCGCTCGAATTGCCAGACTAAATATGAATCTCACAATGCAAACATCATATTAGCCAGACTCGCTATGAACACTATAATTGAACTGATACTTATTGAACATTTATCATCACATTCATGTTAATTCCAAGTATTGCATTTACAAAATGCATTCATTAAATATAATATTACATTAAGAATTCATCATTCCGAGCAAATATAAAGAAACTGCAATAATAGTAAAATTCATCTTTCTTCAACTGTTCTGATCACCGCTTGGGTATACGGCACTCACACCACGGCATACAACACACACACGGCGGCTTCGAACGGCACCAGCGTGCAGGCGCTTCGCCTTGTGCTCAGCTGAGTGGAGGGGAGCGCACCCTCAGTGGCACGGCTCTCCCACGTTCCTGGCGGTTCTCGGCCATCTTTATTCTCATTGTGTCGGTACAAGCACGTGCTAACGTTTGCATGGTCAAGTTTCGTATTACGGTTTTTCTCCGCATTTTCCTGCTCGTTTCGGTCTTAAATCGGGTTTTCAGATATAAATAATTACAGTCCACTTATTGTCTGTTCAACGGTGTGGTTCCCAGTGAACTAATTTATACCGCAAACAATTATATTATTCATTGATTTCTCTATTCTCAATTGTGCATGGGCTCGTTGATCGCGTGCAACGTAAGAATAAATGGTGTGTCACCTATATGGTGTTGATGTTACTGTTTAATGTCACGAATTGGTGGCAAATAAATTACAACGACAATTATCAATTTTTTTGATTTGGTTCCTTTCTATACTGTTAATCATAACCAGACATTCACGAGAAAAAACATCAGCACAGAAGTTAGCAAAATTGAAATACTGATGTTTAGATTCACATGAAAATATTATCTCTTCGAGACTTTAAACTGGAAATTGTTGTTGATGAGTCAAATGTAAAATGATAAAAATGCATCAGCATTTTGACAAATGCGGAATGCATTCCCACTTTCTCATCTAATTGAACCAATTGTAACACCTTCAATCATTCATCAACGAATCCAGTGAATCTTGATGAGGGATTCACTAATAGCAAACAGTCCATACGGATTTCGACTATGAAATCCTGGCGAACTGTTGCGCAATAACCTCCCTTATGAATGTGACTTCTTTCACTTCAATCTCCGCCTTCTTATTCAAGTATTCAATGTGTTTACACATAAGCCTTTTTCTTCAGTGAATCATTAGACGATCATCGCCTTTTTACATGCTTCTTATCGGTTTCATGTGTATGTATTTATGTATGTATGTTTGTAAACGTCTTCTTCCAACTCGATTTCGACCCATTTTGAACCGACCGATTTCGTTCAAACTTTGTAGACTTATCAAGGTTCGGTGGCGAATGAATACTTCGTAGAAATTATATGATTATCTTCATTAGGATTGTTAGGATCATCATATAATGGATCCTTTACGTGAGAGTAAGAGAGACAGAGCATGCTCGCTCAAGCGCTATTGTATTTGTTGGTAAACTACATAGCTGCATTATCTACAGCCGGGAATCAGAAACTTGTGATAACGTAAATGTTAAATTTCATTTTTAAGCGACGGAGTTGATACTCATCCAATCGTGATAATTGAAAAAATTAGTCGAACTAGACATATGACTACTGGCAGGATTAACTAAGGAACTGTGTTCCGGAATTAAAGTAATTTCGTATATACATATATATTCATAGCTCTTATATATTGTAACTATCTTACATAGCATATGAAACTTAGATTCTGATTTATCTAAACTAAAGTATTTTCTAATTCTGTTACACAGCTCTTCAGTTGATCCTGCCAGTAGCCATATGTTCCACTCGACTATCTTACTCACGAAGCTTATATATATTGTGACGAGGTGGCATCGTCCACGCTCGTCGCAGCGTAATAGTAGAGTTATCAAGCCATCTGTCGTCGCTCTATTATAGGGAGTAGGAACGGATGCGATGTCCGTGCCGTCACCTATAGGCCCTTGTCCCTACCGCGTAACCAAAATTGGCACGCTTGACTCGGCGCCGGCGGCGCGTGTCTATGATTGTCACTACGATAATCAATGAACCATCGATATTGCTCTTGGCCCTATTAATTTGCATTGGCACCGCAGGGGTCAAGTGCGATATTAAAATAAGGAACTTCCGCCTTCTTCTCGGATGGGAGAGACACTTGTATTCTGACTCCCATTAAGTGACGACGTACTTACAATATTGTTTGATGTGACTAGTGAAGAAAAGAATATAACGACGATGACCTGGCTAGTTTTGGATCGAGATTCGGAGAGTGGATGGTATAAAATAGTATTTGTTGACGAACCGGCTATTTCTTGGTGAACTTCGTTTGGTGAATTGATCTCGGCAGTGTGAATCGGATTGCGAGTTTGATGCGGCTGTGTGTTGTTGCCGTATAACGTGCGTGTTGGAGGAACCCCGTGGCGGCCAAAGCAGAGACGTGTCGAAGACACCTAACCAACTTCGGCTCAGCTGGAAACCCCTTCGACTGAGGAGTGAAAAAGATTTGGGCCGAGATTAACAACAGGATCATTGGACGCATGATTTATATAGTTTGAGAGCGTGAGTCTTTACCGGCCGTGTATGACGCCATTATTTCACACGAATTCCAAGTGCGACTATAAGTATCGCGCCGCGTGGCCACGCGGAATTTCCCAATTATAACTCCTCAATCCGATAACATTAATTGTTGATATTTCATCACGTTGGGTCATTGTGAGTCCCAACCGCGTTCGAGTCATTCAATAATGGAAATTAAATAAGGAATTAATTCGTAAAAGGAATTCCCCGTTTGAATATGCAAGAACATAGGTTGTTGACCTATCATAGTAGTCCGCGAAACGTTAGGAAAGTATTCCCCTCTCCCCGTAATGGAGCGATGGCGATTCATTCTTCATGATATCAATTAATCAATAATACTTTGCGGTGTTAAAAAGGTATTAGGAGTTTGGCACTACGTAATCGTGTCTGGCGAGAAGTTCGCCGTATAATTAAAATTTCTGTTCAAGCCTGGCTGCAAGGGCGCCTTTCTACGACAGATTGTTATTCTTTATTTTTGCGAGGGAACCGTAATCCCATTTATATTATTATTACTATTTTAGACTTTCATCCAATATTGTCACTTTTCAATGAACCAAATATTATATCTTTTTCATCAAAATTCCGCTTCCTGACTTATTCCATATTCATCACCGATCGCCACCTAATACATTAAGAGTTACAGGGTAGAAAAAGGTAAAATTACACCAGATTTTGATTTTCAAGTTCCAGGTTCTGGGAATCACAATATAGGATTGGAAATAACCTGGGTGGCATCCCTAGATTCCCCGCAAAGAACAATACGAAGCCAACACCACCCTATTCACCCCTAGAAAGGTGAAAATAGGGAGAGAACGATTCCTTTTATATCGTTTATTGGCCAGTCCAAATACGGCCAACGCTACAATATATGGTCGAGTGAAACATAGAACTACTGACAAGATAAACTACGGAGCTGTGTCTCGGAGTCGAGAAATACTTCAAAGAAATCAAACCAGAATCCAAGACTTATGAGCTTTGTGAAACAGTCAAATTCAACGGATGATTACTGGCATATTCATCGTTTAAAAGATTAACAAATACACATTGGAAACAAATTGGACTAAAAAGTAAAAAATAACTTGAATAACTTTTTCTTTTTTTAGCTACAGCGCCAAGTTTATGCAGAGATGCATTTTGTAAATCAACGTTAGCAGTTGAGTTTGGGTCGCATGGCAATAAATCATCAAGATCTCTTTCATGCAATATATCAACCGCTCTCAACAATTCTTCGTCTTCTTGTTCTTCATCGTTTTCTCGGCACAACTGTCTACAAATTTCTAAAGTTTTCTCTATGTCCAAATTTGATTCAAATTCTTTCCTTAATTACTTGGCACAATTTTCTTGTATTTTTATTTAGAAAGTGCATAAGAAATACGAAAGTTTGAGAAAAAAGCGCTGAATCTGGACCATTATCAGCCAAGTTGTGAGCGAAAGACCCTAAAAACACATGTTTTTTCAAAAATTCTACATCTTTCGAACCGATCATGCAAAAAATGTCAAACTTGGCCAAGAAGAGTAATTCGATGAGTACAAGGAAATTTCGGAAAATAGAGGAAATCAAAAATTCAAAGTTGTAAGACCGGCCGATTCGGCGTGAAATACCCCCTATACATAACAAACAAAGGTACTCAATAGTACACGTGCTTGGTTTGATGGTTTCTGTTATATACATAATGAATAATGAATGTACACATATATATATATATA
>JABMBR010004528.1:0-79900 GCA_018881525.1 Meteorus sp. PSUC_FEM 10030008
TATATATATATAAAGTGAGTTATTATTTCTATGAAAAGCCTCGTTCGGTCCATTGGCAAAAGTTGCATGGTATTGAAAACGTCCTAGCTGTGCTCATTTTGTCATTGGAGGTAGTGTAGTCAACTGTGCTGCTCACATCGATAGAATATAAGGCTCCAACAATTTTCAAATTGTATGTCTGTAGATATATGCTCCACTCATATGTGTGGACATTAATAAAAGCAAAGAGACGTTCAATACAACAAACTGATATAGCATACGATCTCATACGTGCAATTTATTTATCTACCGAATAATTGTGTATGGCGTATATGTCGGAATAAATTGATGGAAGGGAAAAAACAATAGGAGCGAAAATGGATTTGCGAGAAAAAATTCTCATACTATTCAATATATCTATAGATTTGTCGTTGTTATATTATATTTCGCGTTTATTCGCTCAGAGAAGAAAAAAAAAATTGCCAAACATCGCTGAATTTTATCAATACATATATGTATGAATTTTTTCCATCTTCTGTACTTTTCATCCAAGTCTGTAGGAAAATATTGAGAAATAAGATTATGCGTGAATGGTTTTTGTCGATTGGAATACTCGTGAAAAAATTACTATCAATTCGTCTGGTATGAACAAAAGACGGACAGATCCCTGGTCTTTTGTGAGTTGAATAGATAGATAGGAGCTCTACATGACAAATTTTCCATTGCCACAAATCCTCAGAATTCAATTCGATTAAAAAAAAAAGAGTGAATGGCTTTCAGTCCTTTCATATTTCGATTTTAACTGGATAGCTTTCATCACTATTATTATTACACGGTTCGGTGAGGTAATTGAGATTAACCATAAACAATGCATCAACTCACGTTCGTTCGTGAAGGGTAATGCGTTCACTGGCGTTGAAATTATTTTGGAAATTCATCCAATTGCTTTTATATCTTTTTCCAATGCAATACCATTGAATAATCCTGTATTTCTCTCTCTGTCCCACATTCAAGGTTGAATTCGTACAGGGTCTAAAATTTATGCATAGGCTATTTCGGAAAATCATTTGGGTGAAGAAATTCAGATACGGCCTTCAACCATGGGGATACGTCTGTTAGGCGCACATGATCTTGTCTCTCTGTGTATCTGTTGATTAAGTGATTTGGAAAGGGGCTAAGTCGTATAGAGTCGATGTAAAATAGGACAAGATGGGAAGATCAGCAGGAATATGTAGATACGATGCGGATGGATGATTAACTGATGGAAAATGAAATTACAAGAGAAAAATTCACGTTGTGTGCCTAAAATGTACTATGGTACCTACACAATTCTATTTTCAATAATAACAAAGATGTATTGGAAATTGAATTTATTTCCCTTTATCATGTTTTACAAGTTTGCATCGAGATATTTTCACAGAACGCTTCAAATTACTTAGGTTGAATTACTTGCGGCTGTTCTGGAGGATTATTTGTCGTTGGAAAATATCGAGAATAAAATTTATCTCATCACATATAGATATATATTTGAAAATTCTTTGCCTGATAATGGTCCTTTTCTCTCTTTTTCCGTTTTTTTCTCATGCCTTACTCCCCCTTTGCTTAATGTGTCTCGAGTTGGAAAATCTCCTCTATACCGCACAAAGTGATGTATGTACGAGTGTGCATATCAGCATTTTTTTTTACATGTGTAAGGAAAAAACATCTTTTGTGCAGGTTACAAAATTCCTGCTAGGTCAGCATTGATCGTCATCATGTTTGTCGCCACCATCTCTCTTTTCTATCCACAGCCGTCTCGCGTGTGAACAACTTTACATACTTGTCTATCTGTAAAATTAATACCACTGTGAAATGCCTGAATTTACTTCTGCGCGTGTGTATGAAAATTCGACATTTGATGTAGCGCCGTAGAATTACGAATCTTTGCAAATTATTCGTACTTATTTTCCATTTCGTCCAATCTTTCACCACTATGTAACACATTTATCTTGATTTTGGTTATTAATTCGTAAAGGAATGTGTTACATATTGAATCACCCTAATTTCGATATCACAAATGAAATCAGATATTATATTTGGCACAGCACAGTTTGCAGAAAGCATATTTATACATTCATTCCAATGCGAGATATGTAATCTGGCTGATTCGGGTGGAACATGTGGATCGATCATAATTTTAACAAACCGTGGCGAGTGAACTAATTTATACAAAGCGAGAATGCAACTATGATTTATTCCAATTGTTCAAGATGAATATTCTAGTCGTTGCGATCGCAGGGTTATTACCCAATCTCATTTCACGCAGTCCTTTTTTTCACGTTTATTCATCATTTGAATGCATTTTGAAATTATTTTTTTATCTCTCGCCGCTCATTGTGAATTAGGACCGCGAGACTTGTATAATTCATGAAATCATACAATTTACCCTTTCACGTTGAACGATCATTACTTGTTATGGAAGTCATCATCTAAATGTCATCTGTTTCCTCGCAATTTACTGATTAGTCGTGATTCTATATCACGAACAACATGTTGTTTTTGACCCCAATTATAATACAGAATTGTACCATTCCATGAATTCATGATTGCGTGCTGCAGAACGATGATGCTATCATGTGCAATCACAATACTGTAGAAGTGGTTCTGAAAATTTAATTATTCAAATGCCAAATTTCTCATAAAGACACTTTAGAAAAGATTTCAATCAGAGGAACTAGGAAGCTCCATGGGGGAGTGTAGTATGAAGCGGTCATTCACTCCAGTCGATACCATAATTAGTATAAGACAACTATTCAACGGCAATTCGAAGAGTTAAATGATGAATTCTTCAGTAGAGCGAAAAAGACGAATAAAAGCTACAAAGTGAAAAAAGTAAATAGTGAAAAGTAGCCATTTATTCATCTTAGCTATCAAAATTGAAAGCATTGATCCTGAATCAAGCCATCATCATAATACCGTCATAGACTCATATAATATTCCGACGTGATCTTCCATGAGCTGCATATTATGTACAAAAACACGTTGTTTCGAACTACGTTCCATGCGGACAACCCGGTACCACCAACATCCATCAGATAGATAAACACGCCTGTTCACTTTTCCCGCTGTACATCTATGTGATGATGCGTTATGAATACTGCAAGTTGCATTGTTATTTTAAACAGGTTAACAGCACCATATGATATAACATACACGTGTGTGTCTAATTTGTAATGTGACTGACAATCATTCATGTGAGCGACGGAGAATGGGATATTCTGCTGTTTATTCGATGTAGCTACTCAACGTGTTCAAAATTCATGACCAGAGCACCTTAAAAAAATATAGTCATAATCATACTATATTTTAGAGGTTTTGAAATGAATGAAAGTTTTTATGATTTGTGCGTGGAGTTCATCATAACCAGTGAGGTCAAATACACAGACAGATATGCATAGTGGGTACTTGTATACACAGATCGTAGGATGGGAGATGAGAAGGCGAAAAACGGAGGGAACGAAAAAAGAAGTTGAACTGGCTAAGAACTCGACGCAATTACCATTTGCCCAGCCCAACTTTTCTCCTCTCGAATTCATGAATCCAAGCGCAGAACAGAAAAATCTCATTTGCTCATACAACTCTGCTCATTCGTGTGGAATATAACACAACTGCTCTGGATCCGAACTATTGTGAACATCCATTTATATTAACTTTGCCACGCTTATTTATTATTTGCTCTTCCATTTATTAATGGCATGTCCCGAACGCTTTTAATTAGATGAAGGAAAAATTACGAATAGTTGTAGGAACACATTCATAACGAAATAAACGAGCTGGATTTTATTAATTATTTCACTTCTGGTTTTTTCAGTGCGATCCTGGTGTGGCTGTAGATCGTTTCTTCCATGCGCTATATACGGCGAAAGATAATACCCTGATGCCATTTCTTCTGGGTAGTGCGTGCTCAGAGGCAACAGAAACTCTTGCCAAAATTGTACCTTATTGGAATATTGTTCAGGTGTCATTTGGCGCAATAGCACCAGCGCTATCAGATCAATCTGAGTTTCCATTATTTCTACGTACAGTCGCACCCGATTCTAGCCATAATCCGGCACGTATTGCAATAATAAAACATTTCGGTTGGGACACTGTTACTGCCCTCTCTCAAAACGGCGATATGTATTCACTGGTAAGAGAAATACAGTGTTGTGTCGTTCATATATGTTGTATATGCGATCTAGTGTAATATGTTCTCGGGAAGTTACTTGCGATAAACCACAATTAAAATTTAGAACTTATGGTAGTTGAACAAGTTGATTATGAACAGTAGAGAACCAAGAGGTACTTGTTGCTGATGAGATCAAGGGCGAAGCGGAAATTTCGTATGGCGAACGATCGTGTTGATGGTAGATGTTAGGAGCATTGATGTTGATGCAGTGTCGAAGTAATGAACCGATATTAATGGTCTCGTTCGTATTTGGTATTCGTGCACAAATTCCAAGTCATCAACTTTACTCAGTTGGCACAGGAATACTATTCGCATATTCTATTGTCATTAACTGTATCTTTTCTGTAGGCCGTGAATGACCTCGTTACGGAATTGGAGCAAGCCAATATAACATGTACTGCAACGATTACGTTTGGTGAAAATGATTACAAAGAGCAATTAAAAACATTAAAGGTAATAACATATTCCATTAGTCTGTCACATCACTGTACAAGACAAATTCAATACTTCATGAATAGTTGAAAAGCTAATAATCGAGATAGGCAAAGAGCATTGAAAACTGTGACTTTAATACTCATATTTTCCATGGAAATATTTTATTTCCCAGGAACTCGACACACGTATCATTATCAGCAGCTTTTCACCAAGGCTAGCGCCACGACTCTTCTGCGAGGTTTGTATCTGCGTTTATTCCATTTTTCACCCACTGTACTTCTCCCTCTGTATGCATATACGTTTTCGGTATAATCAATGGCATAAAATCACGCTATAAGTGAGTTCCCTAGAGTGAATGGGATGCAGAATTGCACGTTGGAGTATACGAGAATATGATATAACTGTACATATGTGTCGGTACACAAGAGTCGAGAGGGACGAGAAAAATAACGCGAAGAAGGAGATGAAAAATACACGAGTGAGAAAAAGCAACGAAAAAATAAGTCAAATTTGAGATACCAATATCACCAACCAGGAATCCTCTTGATGTTTCGCTTGCAGTCACAAATGCCTGGAGCATTTTTCGGATATACGTTGAGGTTTATATGTAGAGATTTTCCTCATACATGATGGCACACTGTCATATATCATGACCTTATATCTATCACCCACCCATCCGAGCTCTCAGCCCAGCTAAAAAGACAAAAGGTTAGAACCTATTTTCACTCTGGATCAAATCCATTTATGAATCACAATATGCACTCTCTAAAATCGACGATATCGAATTGCTTACTCGTTTCATTTTTTCGCTCAGTGCAATTGGGAGATTGGGAACGGAATCACCGTTTGTCTATGAGAGAAATAGTCTCCGTCTCTCGCACATCGATTCGTAGTTGGAGTAGCTCTGTGGTTACTTAGATTCAGCTGAGCTTCAGAATCGCAGTTTAACTACGTCATCGTACATCTCACTTATTGAAAGCGTCGATGTATTCTTTTTATTCAACTTGATGCTGCCTTTTTTCAAGAAATTAGCCGTCCTCCGAGATGCGTCAAGAGAGTGTAGTCTATCACTCGGTCTGCGCATCATAAGAAAAGACCAAGACACATGATGAAATTGATTTGATTGTATTGGACCCGATGCAATTACGATTGAACATTGGAAGATGTCTTTGAATGGTAGAAACAGAAATTGGACAAAAAAATAATGATGAATGAATAAAAAGAATACAATTCGTATAGAAACTGTCGTAGGGGGTAGAATGGAAGACTCCATAATGGAGAAAACGGAGGCGCAGTAGCTGTCAAAGAAATGCCAGTAGCGCAGTAATTATCGCGATGACTACAAAGAGAAGTGGTGTATGAATGTTATAGAGTAGGTAAAAGGAGTTACACAATCCCGTTCAAACACGATGATGATGAGGAATAGAGCGAAAGACTTTTATATAGTTGAACGGCGAGGATGATAATTTTTATTCAGTGAATCCGCGTGCAACTCATCCTCCCGTTACTGCAACACTCGCTGTTCATCAGTTGTCGTAACGTCATCTTTTGTTAGTATTTGTCATTTCAGTAAAATGTGTGTAATAGAGAAACAGAATTACAGCATAATGAACCAAACAATTCACTATCCTATCAGAGTTTTACATTGAACGTGGGAAGATGCCCACGCGAACATAAATTACTCTTTCACTATGTTTTATAATCTTTGGAAAACCGACGAGTGAACATAGAGGCTAAACGGATTATTCTTCGTTACTTTAGTATGAATTGAACAGGATTACAGTTATCCTGTTGATTATATTTTTTCTCCTTCATTTCCACAGGCATGGAAACTCGGTATGCATGGCGGTGATTATGCTTGGATCGTCCCTGGTGAAACGATCGACTTATCAGGGATGACTGAAGATTGGTGGCACACATCCGGACCAGAAGATTGTTCATCATCACAACTATCTCAAACATTAGATGGGATCATCATAGTTAAAAGTTATGGCACAGTCCTGGCAGAGAAATTGAGTATATCAGGCTTGGTGCGTAAACTTTTGTTTCGACTTATCCCACGAATCTTGTTTATATCTCTCCTCTTTGTATCTCGATTATTTATACACAGCCAAAATTCACGATCACTAATCCGATAAATGTCCAATGCTTTTAACATCAAATTCAAATGCATTGAACAAAAAATTCAATTTTTGTATCACTGCTCGCTGTCATGTACGCTCATGTGCTTAAGTGCTATTTATTGCTCGGTGAAAATTGATGTTGGTGACATCAGAGATCGAATCAGGGTGCAAAGTGCATGAGTATGAATTGCAAATGGACGATCATGAATGAAAATTTATTATGAGAAGAAAGAAAGGACAAAGAGGAGCTATGTGAAATCTAGTGAAAAGGAAAGAGACTATGAAAAAAAAAAAAAAAAACGTAGCCGATGTACGGTTGTGGTAGTAGTGGAAGTAGCAGTTGTTTTTGTTGCAGTGGTGGTGGTTGTCATAGTCGTGTAGTATTGAAAGTAGAGTGTGAGTGAAAATAGGAATTGATAGTGAAACGAGGCGTTGTACAAATAATTTCTGTGTCATAGCCGCTCTCTCCGTTGGACGAAAATATTAGCTGGAGCGATATCTATACTTATATACCGCACTTCATCCCACACTTTTTCGCCCCTCGAGTTATCCGGAAATCGAAGCGGAAGAAATGAAAGAGGTGGTGAATGAGTATTGTGGTTGGTTTGGTGACTGTGACTATTGTTATCCGCCATATAAAAGATGAATCCATCATTGTTGCTCGTATTTTATTCAAAATGACCACGAAAATAAAGTATTGTGCTCATGTTTGCAATATTGTCTTCTTCCCTTCGCTTCTCTTTCACCGCTCGAAGATTTTTTTTTATCAACTTAAAAGCAATCCTAACCAGTGACGAGAAAAATTCACTCAGGGTTTTTTCCCTGGTCAATTCAATAGTATTTCGTCTTTTTTCTTCATTCTTCTCATTTTTCTCATGACTAAAACCCATATTTCACCTCTTGTCTCACCACACTTGCATTAGTTGTAAATACATATGTATTCTTATGTATATCTGTTTATATAGTCCCATACGTCCAACCACATTGTTTGTTCTTCATTGTATATAAACTTTCCACTCTCCCTTTTCTGTTCATTTTGTTCTTCTCTTCTCGCATGTAAGCGGTTCTATCACCAGTAAAGATAAAAGGAACAAAAACTATTTCACGTTTGTCCAGAAGTCTCACTTCTTCCACGCGTTGAGCTTGAAATGGTGTTAGAAATATTATCGTGCAATTATTCAACCCAGTAGATACTCGCGTAGTCTACTACGCCTCTTCATGCTCCGTACGCTCGTCAGGCTCTTTTTTATTTTCCTTTTTTTTTTCATTTTCATTTCCGACCTCTCGTCGCAAACTAACAAATCCGCATTTCATTTGTACATATAAATATATATGTTATGTATAACAAAAAAACTCGGAGGGGGGAAAAGACTTGTCTCTACGTTTATTCCCCTTAGGTCATGTAGGCTTTCGTTCACATATCGGCAAGATACAACGACGCCATGTTGCCTGGAGACACATTTCCACTGTCTCGACATCTCGATGAAAGCATTTTCTATATGTCTATTACTTTTGTCTGTCACTTGTCACTCAACGATAGAACCTAATTCTCAAACAGATATGTTGTGTGTATATATGTGTACATGAAACAGATGCGTCAACAGCGTTAAGGCGTACGGACAAGATGCGAGCCATGTATGACCTCGTTATTATCAGCACATAGTTGACTATTCACGCTCGGTAACATAAACATATATGTCTACAATATCGAATTCGCGCACTGTGGGAATGATCAATTTTTCATTGGATGTGGAAATGTCAGCTATGTATACATACCACATCCTCCAAGTCCCTGGATAGATACGTATAGAATTTTTATTTTCGTCCTCTACTTTTCTTCGTTTTTCGAACACTTTCCTCTATTTTGTCCTTTTGCCTTTCTGACTGTTCTTCTTCGTTCCTTCCTTCCATTCCGCCCTCATTCCCGTCCATCTTCTCTTTTGCATTATTCTATACGGATAATTCTCATTTGTAGACAAGCGTGGAATTCACATTGGGATTGGCAAGACGAGGTGTTAAACTATCAAGATACGCGGCTCAAACTTATGACGCTGTTTGGTCGATGGCGTTGGCATTATCAACAGTTGAAGTACTTTTAAATCAGCGTAATACTTCAATTGCTGAGTATACTCACTCCAGACAAGATATTGCCTATGACCTCCTGAGTGCTCTGAAAAATCTCAATTTCCTCGGCGTATCTGTGAGTTCAATTTCGATAAATCATCCTCGAGAAAAAATAGAGGAAGCCAGTAGAAATAGAATAAATGAATGTGGAATTATGCATTCTAATAAAAATGCACCCGAATCTAGAACAGATTCGCGTTGTGCTCGTGTGTCACTCTATAAATTTGAGTTGATGATGATGTTGGAGTGGAACAAAATTTGAATATTTGTCCGTTCCAGGGTCCAGTATCATTCGACGGTGCAGATCGAGTTGGGATAACCGAATTCTACCAGATGCAGAGTAAGTTTCCACTTATGTACTAGTCGAACCCAATCGATGATCGTTGGTCGATGCAAACAATCACCCCTATTTGCGATAACGGTTAGTTCTGTATGAATATAGCAAATACTATGGGGCTAAAAGTGTAACAAATCTACATTCGTATCGTATTGACGTTATGCAGTCAGGAAGGAATTCAGCCCAAGATGTAACACTTTGAATCGATTAATTTCATTGCTTGTATGAGACAAACTGTTAACCCATTAACATTTTTCCGTTTAACTCCATTATGTTCACTCTCACATTCATTTCCAGTCTCTCTACAAGTTTTGTTACAGGACTGTCGTGAAATTCATCAGTTAACGTCTATTTTTGTTCGAAGGTGCTGTTCGCTAAATAAATCCACATCATTTGCAATTAATAAAAGACTAAATTATCCGTCCAACCGTGAGTTGTATAATCAATGTTGTTCGGCGGATAAATTCACTACGAATCGAGTAAATAGTTAGGAAATGAAGACTAGTTATTCGACCTGTTAATAATACTACACCCCATTTCGAAAATACAATTCAATATCCCACAGTATCGAATGAAAGCTGACGTCAAAGGATATATCGTATTCCGAAGGGCTAGAATTTAATCTCTCCCGACTTTCATCTATACTTTTCCACCTCGAATGCATAAATTTGATAGAGATGGCGAAAAGAATCAGTCAGAGAAATTGAAAGTGAATGGACAATGCAAAAACATGCAATCAAATATTGCCATTGAGATGTTTGATGAAAAATTAATTGCATCGCAAATACATAACATTCGCTTTCTTCCATAGGTACCGATATTCTTCGGATTTTATTTTCCTTGATGCAATTGTTGTAAGGTTGTTTGATATATTGTAACTTTTCAAAAGTACTCAGAGCAACGCTACGGTAACAATGAACAATGGGTCAAGTGCGCCAAATGAGTAGTACTTGCGTGCACCCTGCAATGTCGTCGCCGTTATTATCGTCGTTGTCGTCCTCGCTGTTGCCTTCGTCCTCGTCCTCGCCGTCAACATCGTATAATTTAAGTGTTACGAGATGCTAACCAGTCTAACTTCCAGCTAACACGCTCTACATTGACTGAAATAATACACACGACGACCATCTTACATTGAGCAATAACTTGAAATATGACTGTACATTAAATTTTCTCCCGTGAATCCTCGTACATATTACATTCTTCAACATATATCAACGATGTGTTTTCATCTCTTGATCCATCAAGTATCGCTTTGTTATATTGTGTTCAGTTTCAAGAAACGAAAATATAAGTGAACAGGACATATTGACAATACCCCCGCTATCTTTTTTGCTCGGTTCATCCCCCCGTTGAAATATGAATGCAGCAGTTCATGTGGCGCTAGTTGGTGGTATCCACATTCTTGAGCGTTTCCACCAATAGACACAAATCAATCCAATCCAATTTTTCGTTTTGTTTCCATACATAATGTACAAATTTGTGACGGTGAAATTGATCACGTTAGCTGTCTGGAAATGTTACCGCGCAAATTTGTAATGCTCCGATACTTGATACATTGACGATACTCGCGAATTATTTCAGGTGTCTATTCACTGAATAATTATATTTCAGACGAGTTCCACTTCATATAATTTCTATTTTTAGGTCACGCAGTGAGGCTAATTGCCATTTACACACCCGAGGATGAACATTTGACCATGAACTGCTTGGAATGTGCTCAAACACGTTGGCCTGGTGGACATCCACCACCAGCGCGTCGTGTCTTTCGAATTCGTATGGTGACAATTGATCCGGGAGCATTTCTTGCCGTGGCGTGCTTTGCCAGCATCGGGATGACATTGGCATTATCATTTCTCGCATTTAATCTCCACTTCCGTCGACACAAGTAAACAGATAAAATTACAAAGAGAATTACATAATCGATAGTATGATTTGAGATTTTCACACTGTATTTCAAGCACAATGTTCTCCCGAAAACTCGTATATATTTTCTGTAGATAATGTCATTTTATGATCGAACAGGAGTATAAAACTTTCAAGCCCCAGGCTGAATAATATGGCAGCAGTGGGGTGTGCCCTGGTTTACGGCGCAGTCATTCTTCTCGGTTTGGATCACGCCACTCTTCCAAACAACTATTTTCCAACAATATGCACGGTGAGAAAAGAAATAGGTTGGAATATTAAAGTGTCCCATCTGTGAAAAGATAGAAAGGTACAAAGCTCTATACACTATGGATACAAAAATACTTGTATGTATTTTCATACAGGCACGTGTATATTTACTCTCTGCTGGATTTTCACTTGCCTTTGGTTCAATGTTCACGAAAACTTATCGTGTACATCGTATTTTCACGCGCAGTCGAAGTGGCGTGGTTAAAAATAAGGTATGAAACAGTTACATCAACTAATAGCCAACTTCGGTGCAACGAACTGGAATATTTATCCGTCACTGTTTGATCATCCCTGAATTCATCTTCAGTATCTAGAGGTCACTATATAATCTGCTATTATATAAAGGATGATAATCCAACCTTCGTAATTGCTCACATTATTGCGGAGCTACATGTTGTTGTAGATGAAAATTCATCCCAGTAAATCATTTGAGCCGAATTAAAAATAAATAGTTACATTTCAATCCTTTCAGTTGCTCCAAGATACGCAATTAATTAGCTTAATTTGCATATTGTTACTGATCGATGGGTTGGTGGTGACTCTGTGGGTGACACTGGATCCAATGGAGCGCTATCTTCGAAACCTCACATTGGAGATAAACCCGCAAGATCGTGGAGTTGTTTATCAACCTCAGGTATATGCAAGACCTCTGTGTCCTTTTATTTATTTTTGCGTTGATAATCCAGTATCAATAGATGTAAGTTGAGTAAGCCACTGTCCCTAAGATTGCAAGCATACAGACATCTGATTAACTTGAACACACATGTAGCTAGTCGAATGCTTGATGAGTATTTGTGTCATAGTTCTGATGTTATTGTTATTCATTCCGCAGGTTGAGGTTTGTAGATCACAGCATACAAATGGCTGGTTAGCGTCGCTCTACGCTTATAAAGGACTATTGCTCATCGTCGGTGTTTACATGGCTTGGGAAACGCGGTAAGATAAATGTTGCATGGGGTGGCGGAAGCACAATATAAACCTTCATCCGCAACCAATATATGACGAATATGAAATGTGCTATCACAATTATTTTTTTCAGGCATGTCAAAATCCCAGCATTAAACGACTCTCAATATATTGGCATGAGTGTTTATTCAGTAGTAATAACTTCTGGTATTGTGGTCGTACTCGCCAATCTGATGTCAGACCGTGCGACCCTGGCATTCGTCACTATCACTGCCCTCATACTTGCATCAACCACTGCAACGCTTGCCCTATTATTTCTGCCCCAATTAGCCAATATATTGGGTGGTGAACGAGCGGATCCAGTTGTACAGAGTTTGGGATTAAAAATCGAATGTAATACTCGAAGATTTGTGACTGATGACACAAGGTAATGTGTTTTTATCTGTATCTCATTGTTCCACTTGAATTCGATTGATCCATGAAATCAAATACTTGAAATATTGAGTTTGACATGTCAATTGGATTGAGTATTGATATTTGACTTGGATGGTGTCTCGATTGTCTGAGTAGGGAATTACAGTACAGGGTTGAGGTACAGAATCGCGTTTATCGTCGTGAGATGGCACAGCTTGAATTGGAGCTTACTAGACTGGAGAAACAATTGGGCCAAGAGCCAATTGATGCATCGTACGCGTCATCCAGTGCATCAATTCCCCAGCGAAACCCGAGTATTGGTGGTGGATTGCCATTGCTATTGTTGAGTGTATTACCGCCAGTGATACCACGCGCCAGTTGGCCATCGGCGGATCCGTCGGGTGAGGCAAAATTATTTTCTGTTAGCGTGTGTAAAAGGTCCCAATGCGCAATAGAACCGCAATCCATTCCACCAAGAATGGTACATTGTTTTATTCCAAAAAAACATTGATTACGATTCTATTGTGCGATGGTCACTTGACACGCAGCGCAATTAATCGAATGAAAAAAAAAAAGTATTTGATAACATTAATGCTATTCTCGCTTCGTTCATCTCCCGTTCATTCAGGTATTACAGCAAGGTGACATAATTTTCGTTTATTGCACGCATTTGCCTGTCAACTCTTCATCGGTTTATCACTGCCTGATTTTTTTTTTACTGAATATATTCATCTGTTTACGAATTAGAATTGACATGAACTGAGCAAAAACTGAAGTGAAAGAAATGAAGTAATGATATAATGAATTAGTGTAGGGATTGAATGCTTTTTTGACAACAAACAATTGAATTAAAAATATGCAAATTATATATAGTTTTCATGTTCTCTTTGCGAGATTTAATCAAGTTGAAATATGAAATGACATTCAGTTTTTTTGCAACGATATGAACTAGACCGAAATATTTCGTAGCGCGTAGTTAAAATCCGCGTAATTATTTTTCGAGCTTTCATGTCGTCCCTATAAAAAAAGAAATGTTCTTCAACCAACAGTTTATACTATTGCTACTACTTCTCTCTTCTGTTATCTTTATGGTTGGTCAAACGTTGTGAGCTTGCCAGTGGCAAGGAAGACTGTATATCCTCCTTCCCCACTCCTTCTCCGCTCTCCTATCTCTCCGTTGCAAAAAAAAATACAGAACCCAACCATGATAACATTGAAAAATAAAAACCACTTCCTATTTTCTCATAATTTTTAACCTCTAATTATTTTTATTCCTGCCATTGATTTTCTGAGGTGCATAAAAATATGTACAATAATTAGAGAATGACAGAAAAAATATTAGAATGACGTACGATCCCGTATCCGTTGCCGAATGATGAAATTAACTTTTGCAGTCTCTAATGTGCGATAGCTGCACGCAACTCCATCCATTCTTTTTTCCATGGAATCACCCTTTTGAGTCATGTATGTATCGTGATACTTCTCTATCACATAGTGATTCATATTCCTATCTTCCATAAACAGACTCTTGCGAAATACAAACAATGGAAGCTTTTTCAATAACACTCACATGAGAGTTGTAAATCCTTATGTATTCTACTTTCTGTAAATGCTTCATCTCCATTTTCCCACGCGCTTTCCAATCCTCCCAACAATCTCGTATCCTGCAATATAATATGAGGAATCATGAATATAATGCCCCGTAATATTAGGCATGCGTCGCGGAACTGTAGCGTTTAGCAGTCAACCAGATTTGGAACCAGATTGTGGAGAAAGAAGAAGCTTGGCAGATATTTACAAACTTCAATGGCGAAGGGAGACAGAAGGACCAAATCGATTGGGCGTTTTTCAACGGTTATTCAGTCTTTTCGGTAGTCGACCATCCAGCAGGAAAACGTCCACTGCCTCTTTTACCGGTATGTTCCCTTGACGAGTAGAAGATTCTCATCGATGCTATCATTATTAAACATCACACGACGATATCGTTCAATCTGCTATTCAAGGAGTTGCCACGGCATTGAAGGCGCACATGGGATATATTGCGGGCCTCGTACCAGGAACGAAAGCATCATCCACGTGTCAAATGAATGTACCCCAGGAAATGAGATTGGCACATTCGTGTTGTGGATCAGGGCCGATTATCAACATTACAAGCGATGAAGATCGTAGATTGAGTTTGGGCTTGCGACGCAAAGAAAGCAGTGAGCCGAGAGTTAATTTTAGTTTGCCGTCGAGTAAGTTCAATGGCGCGACAGTACGAATTTAATTCACCATTAGTATTAATGGTCAATATATTAAAACATTTCCTGCAGAAATGAACGCGAACCAAAATACGTCACGGGATCGTATACGGGGTTCACCACGATTTCCACATCGAATAATGCCCGCGAATAGCCTTGGGACAATGTCAGCAAACGCACAATCATCACAACCTCAACGTTGGCACTCGATGGAGGATGCATCACGTTCAAAAATTGTTGTATCAAACTGTGCAATTGGTCGGTTTGTTGAAGGCGTTATTAGTTGTACAAGTAATAGCGATGTATGGGCGACAGAGGAAGTTGGGATCCCCCTGAGTGAATTGGCAAATAGCACAAGAGGTCGACGCCCACCAGATGCTCAAACTTTAACAATTCCGGCGGATTCGAACGTGAGTCCTGACGATGTATTGCTTGGCAGCGATCTCACGACCCTCTTCACGGAGAATATTATATCATCGTCTATGTCATACGATGATATCACCATTTCCCCAGATATAATTTCGAAAATGGTTGAATCAACAACTGTTTCGCCTTCATCGTCATCCCATGAATTTCAACAATCAACCACTGTGGCGAGCTCGTGGCCTGCATTTAGTTGTAAAGTACATGAAACAAACACTCCAATAGTTCAATTTCCGAGGTTGAGTTCTGAGACGGAATATCCCGTAACAAATGAAGCAATTGACGATAGTATTAATAATCAAGAACAAGTTTATATGGAAGACAGATCGGATGAAATTGTGAACGATTCTTCCATTGATTATGGAAATATTGAAGTAGATAGTGATTCCGACTCACTGCAACACCTTGAGGATATTGTCAATGATTCGTCACAGAGACAAATCAATAATAGTAAATAATGCATGTAGTTTAATCATCCGATAAATGTATGTGCCAAAAGAGTGCGGATCATTTAGCTGAAAATAAACTGGTATTGTTGTGAGAAACAAGTTCAAATCTCACGGGACCAAAAAAGAAGGTGTGTGACCCAAGGAAAAAAAAATACGTGTGCCAGCGGAAATTTCGAGATGGAATATTTGTCTTGCAATAAACTTATAAATTAGTGCATATATAGGATTGAGATCTCAGTTGGGAGTATCTTGGGCAATAATGATGACACGAGAAGAAAATATACATGACAGCACACAAAGATACTCTGGGAGATAGCAGAAATTTTGATCGATTTCAATCGGTGCAAGGACGAAAAAGCAAAGCGAGCATTTTTGTTGGTTCTGAAGTTCGCAGTAACTTTTCTATCCTCTTCTCCAGTACCTGCATTCTCGAAATTCACCAAACTTTGTGTCATCAACTCGGTGTAGGCAGTATTTTTTTCAATATAAATAACAGAAGTGATTCACTAAACATGTAAAAATATTTTCATGATATTTCATTAAATGTGTATGTGGTACCATTAGCTATTTCGTATTTACATTTGATGTCATGATGTCACAAAAAAGTATGGAGCGGAAATAAAAACTGGAAATATAAAATATTGTTGTGCAATAAAAAATATTAGACATCATATATTGATGAAAAAATGTATATAAATAAGTATACATCTACATATATTCAATTGATTGATTATGTGTACTTATTTAATGTTTCTTGTCACGAAAAGTGTTTTCAAAAGGCTATGGCTGCAATTACTATACTATAGACAACTAGAAGATTTATTTGGATAGCCCATGGAAATATGTATGGGATGATAATCATTGAGTCACAATTATTTCACGCTGCATAATTTTTTTTATTCTTTTCTGTGTACAGTCCTAGACTTCGACCTCTGGAACGTTATGATATTTACATCTGAATGGAGATTAGTTATGAGATTAATACATGACATATATTATTTACAGATAAGTAATAACAATATTTCACTATTAAAAATTGATTTTCATTGCTTTTTTTTTTTTTTTTTTTGATAAAACAATTGTTCTAGTTCATGGTTATATATATAAAAAAATATTGTGGTATCATTATGCATTATGGATATTTTACATCGCATAAAAAATGTCCCAAGTCCCCGAATAATTCCGTTCTTGCTGAATAGAAGAGAAAATGTGAATATGTAGGAAAGAAATCGTGAAATCATAATTGAGCATCCAAATTCAACATCTCATATGAACAGTATCAATGAAAGAACGTTCAACTGAATTAGAAGTCCTTTCAGGAAAGTAATCTTGATATACGTGTGAGGATACTCACATTAGCACTATCAGGTTCGGGAAGCACATCTTGGTTATTATTATTTGTGGTTGTGCTTTGTTTCCCGATCTCCTGTCCCACTCTATTTGTGCTCGGAAGTGAACTCGGTATCGCTGCTTTTTTTTCTGGGCTCTTGAGGGCATTACGCGCTTCAATTCTTTTCCGATTCAGAAATGCCATTCCATGAACGCGCATATGTTTGTCAACCGCAGCTTTGTCTTCAAAAACGGCTCGACATACATAGCATTGATTGGATTCGATAATTCTCTCTTGTGCCTCGAGTTCGTCAGTCATATCTGGGGCGTACGCAGTATTTTGTGCCATGTACGTGATTGGATCAGTGATACCATGGAAAGCCTTCAAGTGCATCTGTAAACTTGGTGCAACAACGAAATTCTCGCCGCATTCCAGACAAATTAAAAAATGTCCTCGGATCCTGTGATTCGACGCGACATGTTCTCTCAACGTATTTACATCTTTAAATAAACATTCACATTTCTTACATCGGAAATTCCCCTCTGTATCCTGCAATGACTCTTGTCTGATGCAAATACCAAGACTCGGCGATGTCGATCTATCAGGAAACTTCTTATGTGCCCAACGACGCTTTTTCTTCGCTGTCGTAATATTCGAATCTAATTTCCGCTTTCTACCATCATCCTTTAATTCGATTTTCATGTATGACGTTTTTAATCGGGTGAGCATTGGTGCAACAACCGCCACTTTGTAATCCCTCGAGTGCTTCGTATTGAAATGGTTATTAACAACAGACCATGAAGTGCTTATCATTTCGCTGCACAAATGGCATCTATAATTTATTGGTGGATTATCAGAATTGTTTGGACTATTCAATGCAATCCGCCACGGTCGTTTACGTCGTCTCTTTTGTTTAATCAATAACTGGATATTCGACATAATTTTTCTAGTGACTTTATCTTCCTCCTGCATTTGGGGTAGACATTTCGTTGGCAATAATGAAGGCTGATATTCCTCCGCTACATCATCAAGTGACTCCTCAGACATCTCTAGATTTTCTGTTTTTGTATCTATTGTGGAGAATGTAGAAGTCACATCAGTGGATGAAATACTATTCTCTTCCGAACTCAATGACTCTTGTTGCATATGCAGCGATGGCTGTGAATCAAATGCATCATCATTCTCTACTTTAACAGAGGGGACATTTGTTGCTTCATGTTTCGTTCGTACTTGCGATATGGATGAGCATTTAATTTCATCAATTTGGACAGAAGTTGCAACATTTTTCTCCAGCTCGTTCCTTACCGTACCAGCACAATTTACTTCTGTTGCAAAATTTGGCTCATCCATAATACATGGCTCTGTAATTGCTGTTTCCTGTTTGTTCTCTTTCTGTCTTTCACTATCACTGTGGTTAACCTTATGCGATGCTGACGAAAATACTCCATCCGTTACCTCCCCATCCATTAGTTGACTTCCACTCGAATTCATTGATCCCACGTTGAGGATTGTAGGTATCACAATTCCATTTTGCAAGCACTGGGTTCGCGAATTTTTATTGATCTCGCTTGATTTTACATTGACAATCTCTGGAACAGTTGAATTGTTCAGTACTGGTGTTCTTTTCTCATTGCATGCCGTTAATCTAAAAGTTTCAGATGGGATGGAGCATGAGCTAACAATTTTCGGGACCACAACATTGGTGGCCGGTGCAATCGGTATATAACGACGCTGGGAATTCAATGATGTGAATTTACATCCACCAGTGAGGAATCTTGCAGTTTGTAGAGTGATGACCTCACGCAAGCGTGGGGCATGCTTCCCTAATACATGGTCTCGGATAATTTGTCGATTTTTCGCAATGTCTTTCACAAAAAACATACAGAAAGGGCATGTATAATACGTAACGGTAGTAATTTCCGCGTGCGTCTGTATATGTGCATAAAAATTTTCGGGTCTAACAAGACAACGACCAAATTCACAGATGAAGAATCGCGCTGGATCAACAATCGATGATTTGTCAGACTTGTGTTGTTCTAGATAATGTACTTGATAATCTGAACGTGAGTTGAACAAACGTTGACATTCATTGCAAAAAACCACATTACGAGTATGAACATGAGCATAATGTCTCGTGACATCTTCCATTGTGATAAAACCCTCAATTTCACAAATTTGGCATGAGAAAAACTGTTGCGTCATTATGTGGAAGCATTTTGTCCATATATGGGTTTCAAGATGAAACATTGAATTAAATGTATCATCGCATTCAGGACATACATATGGTGGTTCTTTTTTGTGAAACCTTATATGCGCTTGATAGCGTTTTTGAGTTCCTAATTTTGAATCACATAAATGGCAGATACAATTGTAGCACTCACAAAATTTCGATTCATTTGTGGTTGGTTTTGAGATGCCGGTTATATAGTCTGCCGGCTTCAATTTACGACGACATTTATTACACTCAGGTTTTATCATTGTTCTAAAATATTGTGATTCCCAATCACGTGACTCATAGTCACAAACATCACTAATTTTGTTGTCAAAGCTCACTTCGACATCAGAGTTACACGAGTTTTCCAGATACCTCTCGAATTTTTTGATTGCTGCCAAATTCTTTGCAATTATATTTTTCACATCAACGCATTTTTTCGTGTTCTGATATTTCCTATTGACTTCTTTAATATTTGCGATAATTGCTCGAATCACTTTCGCACTACACGTCCGGAGATTTTGCTTCATACTCTCCCGATATTTCACAATCATGAGTTTACTTTCATCTAAATCAATTGTATCTCCTTTCTGTGGAACTTTTTTCGAACGCATTTTCTTCGGTTTATCCGTAATTTTCTTCAATAAAACTGAAGAAGGTTTCTCTGAAACTTCACTAACAGGTACAGGAACATCTTTATTATCTGTAAGCGGCATTTTTATACTGACAATTGGGGTACCTGAAGAATCAGTACTCTCTCTCAATTTTTGACCACTCACTTTATCACCCACTTTAGTTTCATCGGAATTCAATGCACCTTTATTAGCAGGGACAATTTCGAGTTTATTCTTAACAATATTGAATTTCGGTGTCACAAGTGGAACGGAATTTTTATCTAAATCAACTTTTAATATACTTGTTGCAGGTTTCTGCAGTTGTCTGAAAACAATTTTTGCCCCTGGCGGCAATACAACTCTGTGATCAGACGTTTTCATATACGATACATTCTTGTTTGCTCGTACTGCATTCTTTTTTGCAGTCATCACATCTGAATTCACCGACGATAGCGGACTTGTTATTACAGTTGTTGTTTTTGTGTTTTCTCCCTTCCCAACTGATTGAGTTTTACTGTTTCCAGCTACATCATCTTTTCCTTTAAGCTCTGCCCCTTGATGACTAATGATAATGATTTTTTTATTGTGAATCGAATTTAATGGGTGCGAGCTTGTTGATGTGGAGATCTGGATATTTTGTTCCTTGGTCAAATCATCTATTTCGGATACACTGGCTAACATCGCTGATGGTTTATTCGGAATTGATGTTGAACTGACAGTTGTTTTAGTTACCGAGTTTATGGGATTCATCAAACTATTTCTCATCACAGTACTATTATTGAACGAAATTTCAGTGTCACATGGATTATCATCGTCTTCAGACGATTCTGATGTGTGCTCACTATCATTCATCATTGTGCTTCTTCCATTAACGATGCGGTTCTTCCGAATTGTCGCATCAGTACAATCAGTATTATGATTTCGTAACAGTTCACCGATTGCATTTGTATCAAGATTTTCCGTTTTCCACCACTTAGAATTGATATTATTGATCCTCAGCCAATCCATTATATGAATGCGTTTGATGAACATATATTCCATCAATGATTCGCAAACGTGATCGATTTGAGAGTATTCATCTTCTTGAATATTATGTGGCATCGGCATCAACATAATATCACTCATATCAACTGCAGTAACGTTATGTTTCTTCAAATGTTGGAAAAATTGGCACTGATTATGAAACAGCAAAGTTGCTCCTACTTTGTGCCCTTTACGTAAGCCTTTTGTTTTCAAATATGCACGTTTCGATTTATTCACATTATGACATGTGAGACAGAAAGAGTTTTCGTCAACAGAATGATCACATTGTGTTTGGAAGCAATGACTACACCAATAACCCAGAATCCAACTGTATCGCGAATTATGATCGTCAAAACTACTCTGAAAATGGAAGCTGCAACAACAATCGGTGATGTTGAAACATGGATAAACCGAATTCCAACTGCTAACATGCCCATCATTTCTCCTTACCTGTCGCCGCAAGATTTACAAACGAAATTCTTCTGTAACGCTGTATTATTTTTTTGTAGTGATGAGGGCATATCAGACGTCATGTAACAATCATTTTTAACTGAAAATACAGCATCTTTTAATGCTGTGTAATACTGCTGACCCCATCGCAATTCGAGCCGTCTATTCTTTTTCAGTCTTGGTATGCGTTCATTGATACTTGCATTCATAGTCATTTTGGTTGTCTGCAACATGAAATGATAACATGACAGAACCACACATGTATCTTCATGAATCGGGGATCGTAATAATGTATTACTTCAATCGCCCCATGATATCCATCCCATAAGAAGATTAAATGGATCTTGAATAATCAATATATTCATTTTCTTGCCATGAACTACTGAATTATATTAAATAAAATCGGATAAAATACTCAACAAGAACATTGTCATAACTCTAGCCTCCCCAGAAGTACACAAATTCATCGCATATATACCTCACCTTTTCCACATTAGACTGTGATTCGTCCATGCTTTTATCAATTGTTTAATTGATTTTATTTAATTTAACGTGAAGTCCATCGACCAATGATATTCGGCCATGACACGTATAATTCCATACTGTGTATTTTCCGGTTAGACATCATTTCCGCTAAATGAGCACTAAAAAACATAATATTCTCTCAACACCAATAGTCTCAAAGTTTCTCTGAGAATTAACCAATCGCAGTCGTTTCCTGCCGATACGTTCATTGGTAGAGCGCGTTACACTTTACTCGAACTCAGTCGGTAAAACTAAATAATTTATGTATGATTGTTGATCAATTATAATGGAAATTACTATTAGAAAACGGCAGTGTCTATGGAGTATCACGGTAATTATTAAGATGATTTCCTACCTCTTCGCGAGTCATGTCGACCAATGTCGTACATACACTAAAATATTCCAGTTGGGTCTTCATACACTTAAGCTGACTACAAGATGATGCTCCAAATTCTGATGATGACACGGATGTTGTGAACCCAAGAGTCCTGAATTTGTTCGTAAAATGGGGAAACAGTTCATTAAGAAGATACTCCAAATGTTAATAGAACAGTAATAACTAGATCGACTTACAATTGTCCGTTGTGCCAGGTAAAATCTTATGAATAAACTTGCCATTCATTACTGAAGAATATATAAACACAGGTAGCGCTGTGAGCATTCAATATGGATAAGCTATACGCGGCAGATTGGAAGTCACTGCAGCTCCTTTACAACATTCAGATCAGAATCACTTCCAACAGTTTTGAATATGAATATTTGCAATAGAATTGCATTGATTGTCAAACATATGAATAACTACTCGGGTCTACCGATCAAGTTGGGGATCATTTTTAATTGTTCATTGCTTATCATTATCTATATCATGTCGGCGGCTTTCCTGCACTATCCTCATGATTGGAGTAGTACACAGTGGGACATCAGAAAAAAAAAAATATGTCTCTGATTTTTGTTAAATTTTTATTTGAAGACGTCCCTTTTTCTCGTTCAAACCGTGTCCCTCATCGACAAAGTGGAAGTCGTTGTTTTGATACCTTTCAGATGAAGGTATGATGCACTTTGCAATGTCTTTGGCCTTATTGATTCAGGAAAAACGTTATTGCCTTCATCCCGATTGAACTAATGGCATCGTCCTCTTCAACAGTATACACTGCACACTTACAAAATCATTTGAGACTGCGATCATTTTGTTTTGTAATGTTTCTTGGTTGCTTGTTTCCAACTCACTCAATCGATCCCAAAAAGAACCTCACATCTATTATCAAAGAAGAAAACAAGTAACAGTGGGAATGAGTTTGTATGGAACGCGTGAACGAAAAATACGTTGGCAATAGGGTTATTGAAGAAACTTTATGTGAAACGAACTCACTTTATTTGAAGACACTGAGTTGGCGATAGCAAGTTCAATGCCCAACATCATCAGCAAGTTTTCAGACAATCGTGATACAATCGGTGCGTATGATCGAAGAGTGTGGTATGATAATCAAGTAGTACATGACCACCCTCTTCATTCATTTACACTAGGAATAAACTGCTATGCTGCTATGCACACTCCTATTGTATGATGCTACGATTGCAGTCATATCCTTCATGAAGACATTGATGAACGCGGAATGTTGACTTTGGTGTCTCATGAACATAACCCCATTTCAATACTCGGACACAATATCCTGAGAATGGATAGATGAAAAAATATTGAATATAATTATATGAAAGCGCTCCGAGCAGGCGAAAACTCGAACTAAGTCAAACTACGCGAGTGTGACTAAAGTCAAATCCTCCGATCATCAATGATTGGGAAAAAAAATCTAGTAAAACTAACTGCTCGCGATTATGCATAATTGAATCATTTGAAGATTTAGATAACAGGTAACAATTCAGAAACCTACAAACGTATTCTGTTGGTAACATCGTTCAAGAGAATATTACCGATTGAAACTTTCGATGGCACTAGTGTTGCTCATCTGCCTCGCACAAACATGAACAGTACGCACTTCCTTTCAATATATGAATCGAATCACTTTGAATCAAATTACATTAGACTTGTATCAGATTCGTTTCTCAAATTACACCATTGTTTAGAATTAAATGGTATCTTATTTCCGAAACGTTGCAATAGTCAGGAAGCTATCGATTCTATCACTGAAACGAAAGATTGATTGTGTCGATTATTCATAATGTTCAATGTAAAATGGAACAAATTTGATTCTACAGGCCATGAACACGATATGACTCGAATATTCGCCTGGATTGGTGATGAATGTGAATGTTGGATCAAATATTTTTCCAATTCCCGAAGGAGATTAGGATCAATCCCAAATACAGATACGAATCATTATTGATCAATACATCATCAATTAACAAGATATACAGTGCATTATAACCCTCACCGTGATATTCAGTTGCACGAACGGATATTTATCATCGTCATATCTCTGTTGACAGCAATGTAAATAGATGATTAAATAAATATTTATCATAGTAAACGTTGTGTGACGAGTTAATAGAAAGCGATAAACCCTTGGGTGAAAAATCATTCTTGTTTCCGTCGGGACTGATGATACAATCTGGTAACTGGGTGATAGCACAACTATATGTACACACAAGTCTATATGGCATGTTTAGGGTCGATGAAGAGAACTGGAGTGTGAGAGTGAGGGAGAGAACAAAGCCCAGCCTGGAGATACGTGTATGTCATATTGCAACAGTAGGAGTGTAATATGATAAATCACTAATTAAACTGAATCACCCTCTATTTATCCGTGAGAGTACATGACTACATTTTCCATGTGCCCTCGGTTCGAAAACAATGTGTAGATCGTCTTCCTCCGATCATGCTGGAGTTATAATAATAAACCGCAGTAATATCTCATGATATGACGAAGGAAGAGAAAAGGAGAAAAAGACGAAAAAAGCACCAATCATAGTTGAGACAGCGCAGGCGTCTTTTCAACCCTGCGCACACCCTCAAATACCAGAACAGCGGTTTGAAATCAATACGGCAATGGCCGACCGAGCATAGTCAGTCAGGGTTCATCCATCGCGAGGTGCACATCGCGCTAATCGACCTTGAGCACAAATTCAAAAATTCGTTCGTTGAATTTTTTTCATAAATTAGAAGGCCAAACAGATTTTACGACGTCGATTAAACATCAATTTTTTTCACGAGTATTATTAATCACTGAGAATTCGATTATCGTTAAAGAGCCAAGTAAGTTTTTACTGCAACATCAAATTGTGAAAATAATAGAAACGACATCGCAAAACTGTGAGGTAACTGACCCTGCGCAACGGTGCTCCTGAGGTCGTTGATATTCTGAGATCGACTACCGGCAACGGAAGTCGACAGTGGACTGGCCCAGAATCACTGTCGGAGAACCCATCGGCCAAATAACTAATCAAGCAAAAATTCTAAATTGAATGAAGTACATCAACATTTTTGTCTTTCGAAGACGTTGCATCTTCAATTTCTTACCACTCAACTCCTGAGGTGGAACAACTATATTACACCAAAGAATTCTCATCTGACATTATTTTTTTATATGATATTTTGAGAAGTATAAATAATATCTGCCGAATAAATATCAATCAGTCAATTAATTATATTTATATAAGTGAAGTACTGTGAGATAAATCCGAAGTTGAAACGAGGAGTGGTATTGGTCAACACCACTTTTTAGTATATACATAAACATTTGATCTTGCAAACGAGCAATCAGTACGACGATCGAGGCCATAGGCTCTTGGCGAGCCGTGAAGATAATACACAAGTGGATAAGGAGTAGTGATTGGTCGGTTCGCACGAATTTTTCACAACATCCCCAAAACGGCAACCCGTCATCACCGTGGTGCTGCTGGGGCTCCGCCGTACATCGCGAGAGATCGCGAGAGATATTATCAGGATTTACATCCGAACGCTCCAGTGAAATGGAAGAGAAATCATCGGCGCGTTTCTCTGAATACCTTTTCGCGAAAATGGGCGGGCAGGATGTCTCGGCCTCGCAGGGTCCCCGCAAGGTGACGGCTGACACGAGAAAGTGGATGCGCGAAAATATGCTTCTTATGGTCACATTATCGGGAGTCTTGCTTGGTGTAATTCTAGGTTTGTATCTACATACTATTGCCATGTTTTTCAACAATGCCTTCAGTCCATTCGGCAATGAAAACAAATTGAATTCACAGTCGGCGAAATTTCTATATCGGAAACAATGGTATATGCTGAGAGTTCCATTTTTTTTTTCATTTATTTGGTTTATGTATATGTATACATGGTGGACATTGATTTTGGGGAGTTCATTATTTCTACATGAATCCTCTTTACGCGAATGTAGAACACGTCCCACTTACTAACTCATTATTCAATGCTTGTACCGGAACTTTTTTAACTGCAAGCTTATATTCGTGCCTTTACGCGCACACGAATTCTATTGTTGCAATTAATTATGAGAACTTTTTTTTCTCCTCCGAATCAATATAACGTGATATAAGATGAACATAGAATGTTGTAAATACTATCGATCTACCGTCTTATGATTACAAATAACATTCAACGTTGCATTGACATAATATGAAATGGTTGTAATCGATATGGGTGCGATGCTTTTTTTTGTTTCATCAATAGTTTGAGTAATTGAAAAAATATGATATGACCATCGGGAAAATTAAACTGGGTGCTCTATAAGACCTTGCATCATGAACTCTTTGATTAAAGAAATTCATTGAAGCAACAAATGTCATGGCAAATTCCTCTACCAGGCACTTGACGAACAAGTTCATCGATTATTATCATTCCACCTTATTTAACTTTGACTAATTAGTTATCTGCGAAGTGGAGTTGTCGGAGAGCTGTTAAATATATTACAATACCAGTTGAGTGAGACATGGTTTACTATTGGAGGAAAAAATGAAGATACACACACAACGCTGGATGCGAAGATGGTGATTCGAGATAATGAAAAGGCCGCGACTAAATTTTATGCATAGTATTTATAGCCATGGCTCATATTCTGCGGTTATTAAATTCGTAGAACACACGCGCATGCCATTTGATATTTATTTTGTCTAAATGATACATCGACCTCGTGACTTCAACTCAATCACATTTCAATTATCGCTTTCTCAACTCAATCTATTCAACCAGAATTGATTCTACTGCAGACAGATCTGTTAAATCTCAGTCGCGTTTATAAGCACGATGTCAATTAAATCAATATATCTACGACTTGGTGCCTATGACCAGTTTAGAAAAATGACATGTGCTTTATTATGTCCACTTTATCTCCATTGATTTTTGGCACACATAGACACGGCTATTTATAATGATTATGCAACCAGAATGTTCTAAATTGGATGCGTGTGCCATAAAAATGGCAATTCAATAAGATGGCATGAGAACGGAGAGAGCCAACGGTATTTTAACGCGCTAATCGGAAAGTATATGAGGCAAACTTTTGTTAGGCTTCATAATCTCGCGTATGCCAGTGTCGATGATACATCAATTCCACAATAAGTCTACAAGACGTTTCAGAACCGATGACGCATTTGCGTACATATTTCCATGTTGAATAAATGTCAGATAGAACAAACGAAATTAACGTAGCAATATATATATTTGTAAACGACGGTACTTGGTACGAAGCTCATCTACCCACGTGTGGGCTTATCCACGTTGAGAATCGGGCACCTCTTCGACCCCTTTTACGAACAATTTATACCCTTCACTCATCACGAACGACCTAGTTCTATTCATAAGAATCATCCAGGTTGTTACATAAGAAAATACACTTAGCGAATTAACATGGAGAGAAGCAGAGAAAAATCTAGATGTCGCGTCGATTATGAATTTAACATAGGGTTTCACTGTTAACATGATATTATAAAAATCTTTGCTTTCTAGGATTTGGATTGCGTCCTTTGGGACTTGGTGATGATGCTGTAATGTTGATTAGTTATCCTGGTGAACTATTCATGCGACTATTGAAACTAATGATCCTACCTTTGGTTATTGCGAGTTTGATTTCTGGTAAATATCGGAAAAATCGTTTTCATCCGAATGAATTTTATTTGGAGAAATATCAATATCACTGTGGATTGTCACAGGATCCGCAAGTTTAAATGCACGGATGAATGGAAAAATTGCGGTGCGAACGCTGGTTTATTTCATCTTAACGTCGCTATTGAATGCAATTCTCGGAGTTGCATTGGCCCTCTTAATCCATCCTGGTAATTCTGGAATGAAAGAGACATCTGCACCGTCAACCCACACAAGGGCGGTGAATATTTTAGATAGCCTCCTTGACTTGGGCAGGTAAATATGACCTTTGCATGCTGTTATACTACATTAACATATCACTTATAATATTATTTCACAGTACTTGTAAACGCACAAAATATCGTGATATGTAAATTTACCAGAGATATCAATCGTTTAGATAACATAGAAAAGCTATGTCTCAAACAGAAATAGATATGATATTATCGATCGCGCGATAGCCTTGTTTTATTCACGTGACCAGAAAGTGGATGCATCCTACCGTGACAATCTGTGATGTCTGGTCAAAGAGACGAGGCAATTCGTGGCTTATGGGGTGGCGAACAAACAACCCTTGGCATTGATTGAGTACTAAAGGAAAAGAAAGAAAATAATTGTAGGCAAAAGCGTCGATGAAATAAAATGACACGATGATATCATATCAAACTGATAGATTATGCGACAAGTTCATGCATCGTTATTTATTCATTCATCATTCTATTTCTAGGAATATGTTTCCGGATAACCTTTTCCAAGCGGCATTTCAACAAGCACACACTGTTTACGTACCAAAAAAGCCAGTATCGTTCAATGAAAGTGAGAAAATTGTGACCACAGGCAGTATACCGAATGAAGAATTAATCAGAGTTATACAATATCGCAGTGGTACAAATACCCTTGGTATTGTATTTTTTTGTTTGGTATTCGGTACTTTTCTTGGTACTCTTGGTGAAAAAAAGGGCCAAGTCGTGGTGGATTTTTTCAAAGCAGTTTTCGAAGTCATCATGCGAATGGTGTCGACAGTTATGTGGTAAATGTTTCATGTAGAATCACCCAATTGATAACTGGTAGGTCTCAAACATCGTTCGATACATATAGATATGAATATATGACTTCCAGGATGACACCTATTGGAATAACGTCAGTGATTGCGGGAAAAATTCTTGGTGTTGATGATTTAGCAATGGTGATGTCTCAATTGGCGTGGTTCATCGTAACTGTGGTGATTGGCGTGTTCCTCTATCAACTGGTAATAATGCAGCTGATTTACTTGGCCATCGTGAGAAAAAACCCGTTCAAATTCTACGCAGGCCTCGCTCAGGGAACTCTCACCGCGTTCGCCATGGCTTCAACGTGAGTCGTCGACTTTCGACCCCAAGTTCCATCGTCAGAGAAAATAAAAATGAATACACCCTTGATCTCGCCTGCCTCTCAGGGCCTCGGTCTTCCAGTCACGATCATCACGATTAGCACACATTCAATGTGTTCAATCAAAGTTCTCATTGCTTTAATTTTGGGGTAATGTGATCTCAAGTATCAAGAACTAGATTGAGAAATGACAAAGAATAGAGAAAAATGTGAGGAAACGTTTCAGTTTGTCGCGAGAGGAGGCTTTGTGAGGACATGGCGGTCCTCTTCACTATATCCTGAGATTCCAATATTGTGGAACAGTCTTACACAGCTTTTTCCATTTATCGTCATGATTTCTACTTGTTTTTATTTCTATTAGCGATAGTGGAAGGTTGTGAAATGCTGTGTTATTCATAGAAAATTTTCCATTTACTCTCTCTCTGTTCCGCAGTTTTCATCACGAAATATTCTACTCTCCCGAATAAAAGAGACAACGACAATCTTGCACGTTGCTCATCGAAAGCTAAAAAGAACGAAAAATGAAAAAAATATAATACCGGGGGCGTAAGAGCGCAATAAAAAAGATAAAATGAGCGAGAGAGGTATGCAGTTCCGAGTGGCACTTAGGATACTGACATTTATTGTTATTCATACGGAAATCTTCGTGCGTTAAATGAATGAGTCCCAAAATATGCAATGATTAATCCAGAAAATGCTATCAAAAACTAGGAAGTGAAGTGGGTTCCTCAACGCGATCCGAAATTTTGAAATCAGTTAACTCCGTGTCACTTGGATCTGATTTGGGGCGTGAAAGTTAAATCAATTAGTCTCTGTCATACGGTTGAGATTTTCCTCCGGTTTTCATTATCATATTTATTGACGATATCATCAGAACTGCCAACAGCCGAATAGTCAATAAGTTGTCTGATTGATATTTGAGAATGAAAACGAGAGGAAAAACTACAATGGGACTGCCTGAACGGGACTTTCACGCATAAAAAAGAACGAAATGTTTCAAATATTTTTTTAAATAGATATTCAGATCGTTATATAATTTAGTATTCTATCGATTGTCCGATTTTTACTATCTTGCAAAACGGCCAAACTGGAAAAATATCTGTTGTTTGCGCGTTGATCCATTGACGTTATAATTAATTGCAGGAAGATTGGTGGAATGAGAACTGAGAGGGATGAATTTTCAACAGAGATTACTCAATGACTGGAGAGCGGCGAGACAGCAGTATCATCAATAATTTTGCAATTTCTTTCCTCTATTCTTGATCATTATTCTCTCTTTTTCTCAACGCCATGGAGAACGTCACGCAACGATTATTTCTCCAGTTTGCAAAATGTTATTTCTGAAAAACGCCAAATCCCGCACACTGTCACATCACTCTCTGCCTTCGCTCTTTTCTCACAAATGTACAATTATTTTGCTGTAGTGTGTGCTTAATTCCAGCCCTATACATTCATAGATATACAATCGCCAATCACAATCTCAATATTGTAAGGTTGAAAATGATTTCTCATTTTTTGTTGATACAGAAGTGTTCGGCATTATTATTTTTTACATAGTCAATAAGTTGTGGCGTTGATTGAAAAAAAAAGAAAAAAAAATGCAAACGTTGTCCAAGTTAATTGAACATTTTTTTGTGTGTGGATTGAAATTTTTCCAGAGACACGTGAATAAACTGTGACTGAGACAGAGTTACAGTTCTACGATATGAATATCATCATGATGTATTAGAACACACAACACGCGGCCTTTTGCAGGTGATTCTCACTCATGAAAATTAAGCACGTGAGAGAGAATTTGAGAGAAAGAGAAAAATAATTGGGGGTATTTGGTAAGTAATGATGGCCGCAGATAATATATATACAGACGTTTGTTACAGAGGCTGGAAGAGAAATAAGCACGATCCGCGGATTCATCTGCTATATGAGGCTGGAAAGATAAAAAAAAATATAGATGAAAAAATGAACACACAAAACTATGATTTATCCACAGAGAGAGAAGAATACAAACAACTGTCATTCAAATCATTATTCTTTCAGTTTTTCGTGGTCATTCTGGTGCATCGCTTGATTTTTTATCATTACAGAAATAATATTTATCGCTTTTTCTATGAGTAGAAACACCCAACACACGATCATGATATCTATGATATGATGAAGACAAAGTGGATAAAAGTGCATTAAATTCTTACATCATTATGTTCCAATCAATTTTTAGCTATCTCTTCATATTCCTTTTTATTTTTAAGTACCTATGATGGACAGTTATTGGGAAAATGTACGAAAGATAAAATGACATTGAATTGCAGTGAGTTATCAATAAATGAGCACAACCGGAAACTTATAACTATGTAATTGTTAGTGCAATTGTATTGAGAAAATGAATACAATAATAATGCGCGTGACACCAGAATGATCCAAATCGCAACATCGTGAGCAGTGTCAGTATCAACAACGGGCATACAACCATAAAATATACTGGGCGAGCAGCATCAACGAAACCCAAACATGGTCGAACAATCTACCAAGAATTATCTAACCAAGGTTTGCGCAGGGCTGCTGCACTTCCTGTGACCTTCCGACTGATGACGGATAAGCTAATGGTCGATCCACGGGTTACGAGATTTGTTCTACCAATTGGGTGTAACATCAACATGGATGGAACAGCTCTTTTCGTTGCCACTGCGAGTGTTTTCATTGCTCAGATGAACGGAATTTTTTTGGGATTCGGTGAAATTGTCACAGTTATGTGAGTATTATGAACTTTATATGATAATCCAACTTTGACGGAAACTTCGCAATCACACTGATAACGATATTCTTTCAATTTTATTACAGATTAACTTCAACAGCAGCGAGTGTTTCATCAGCGTCAGTCCCAAGCGCAGCACTAGTACTCCTTCTGGTTGTTTTGAGTGCAATTGACGCACCTGTACAAGACGTATCGCTCTTATTTGCTATCGATTGGTTTGTGTGAGTATTTATATACACATATTTTTGTTCTTTCCCATGGGTGAGGACCCAAGATAATTATGGTATTGATACGGTTTATTAGTGATCGGGTGAGGACGACGAATAACATGCTGGGTGATTGCTATGCTGCCGCGGTCGTAGAGCATCTGTCGAAAAAGGAGTTGATGGCCTTGGATGCGGCCGCTTATCAGGTGAATGTATGAAAACAATCATAAGTAATTGACATCAACTAGGGAGAGTATTAAATAACAATGATTCCTTCATATTCGTAGTCGGAGACAGTTTTACCAACGACAATTGCGAACGGTTGCTTGTCAGCGAATCGTGTACCGGATCCTGACACTGTTGTCGTTGAAATGCAAGATGACACAAGGATAAACGGCATCGCCAAGTAAAAAAAGCTTGTTGGTAGGGCTAGGATCACTTTACTCGTTCACATTAGTTATTGCACCGACCTTCGAATATTTATCAACATTTTTTTCTCTTGATTACATAATGCCATCTCTCACAATGTGTAAGTGTGTATGTAAGTGCGTCCGATGGATATGGAAGTTGCAATGATATTCTGATTACTGAATGTTTAGTGTTTGGCTCATTGAAATGAATGATCACAAATTTGATTTCATCATCTTTCGCACATAATTTTCTTTCCATTGGACTGGCGTAAGTGAATGGGAAACACTTTTAGGATGAAAGTCACTCATATTGGTGTTCTTCTTTATATTTCCACAGTTCAAATAACTTTCCTGTGCAATTACGACTTAACGTGATAGAAGATACTGTTTGACCAATAATAATGGATGCACGTGGCGCAAATGTGATGGAACTTGGAGACAATTATCGATTACCATACAATTAAAATGGCGAATTGTGAAACTCCTGAAGACGTGAATGTAATTCAAATTTTCGTGTGGAATGAATTATGCCATGATAAACGTTGACAAATAATTGATAATTCGCATGGGACTATACCTGCACCCACGGATTTTTAGTGAATTAATTGTATAGTTCGATTTCAATGTGTACAGCATTATATACTTTCGAGAAGCATATCGAAAAACCAAACAATTTATTCATAGTCAATAATGTTTGTAGACACTTGAGCAAGGTTCATATAATTAAAATACTATAGTCAGGAATATTCATGTTCGCGTCAAATGCCAGTTGCCACAATTGACATTCATTGGAAGAAAAACAGGGCAAGGGGTTAAGGAGGAGGAATGGAAGAAAGGAGGGAAAGTGAAAAGAAGGTAAATCTAAACAATTTTGTGATAATTCACGTTTTATCCTTTCTCATTCATGAAAAATCATATCAGACTTTTGTAACCAGAATATGAGAACTCGGTAATTTTTTGTTCTCCGTTTCTTTCTGAGAATACGGCTCCAACTTTTTCATTCATCCATCCTTTATATTTGTGATTTCTTCTATATTATTCATAATTTGATAGTAAAAATAGGAAATCGAAAATTTTTGCTATCGACGACAACCAGCGTCGAGCATTATATAAATATATATGGTGCCTTATTTCAAAGTGTCGACATGAACCCGACACGACGAAAGTACGCGGTTCAATTTGAGTTCAGTATGGTGCTCGTTACAAAACCGAAAAAGCATTTTAGATGCGATAACATCCATGTATATGTATATTTCATTTTGCCATAAATAAATCAAAATTAAACAGTGATTTAGTTCATCACGGTGGTATTAGCTTTAGGTGATATAGTCATGATTGAATCAATGGTCGGAATATGACAGAAATGAATTACTTGGGTATGCTGGCTATTTTCGAGTGATGGCGTATAAATGGTGATGTAAAATTAATATTGTGGGGAGTGAAACGAAATTTATGAGAGAAAAAAAATTCAATTGTTAATTGGCTCAAAAAATCGATGAAATCGATAATACTGATGGATTTAATATTGTCCTTTATAAGACTATTCACGCGGAAGAAACAAGGTAAAAAAAATCCGGAGAACTGTAAGACTGCAGCAGATAAAACCAAAAAATAAATAACATGAGAAAAAATTTTGAGCGATCTGGAAAGCAATTGAAAATTCGGAAACTACGAAAGTAAAATTTGTCCATTGCAGCGCGAGGAATATAATCAATCAAGATAGTAGATAGTTCGACCGTTCGTGTAAAGTTCAATACATCGTACAATTTGTTCACCCGAAAAAAAAGAAACAAATACATAAACAGTAAGAACCAGAAAAAATATAATAATTGTAAATGTTCAGTTGCGGAGACGTACAGTAATGCACCTGCGCCTTCATAAAATTATCAAACAGATATCGTATATACATTTATCGTAGGATTTTGCAGAAACACAAAACCAAAATGAACGTGAAGAGACAAAGAAAATGTATGTTTGTCTGTGCGTTCGAATGGAGAAGTATCAAAGATAAAAGTGCGAACGTGTACAAAGACATGATGGTTAAAACTAGAATGTTTTCATTGGGCGATTGGGCGCGCAATTCAATTACATCTGCACCGTAGATTCATTTCGCTTTTTGACGTCTATCTATAGCGAAATATACATCCTATATTATATATACATGAATCAATCGCATTACACATAGGAAGAGAGGATGAATGAAGAATTACGCCTCGTCCATTGTCACTTCTCATCCTATTACAACAAAGAAAAACAAACAAATAGAAAAGTATTCAAAGTGATAGCTCATTTGTATGTGTATCAAATTGATTATAGCTACTAGACATATCCATATGTCTAATTATCAATTTAGATTGTTCGTGAGGAATAGAAAAAAGTGTACATTGTGTAGTTCGTTGAAATTCGTATCACCTTTCACTGATAATAACCAAACGAAACTCACAACACAAGAAATAAAATTCCATTCGGTATTGATTGGGTGCTAGAGCAAGCGAAGTGGGCTTGACTCCCGATTTATTTTTCGTTCAACGTTTATATATATGTCCAAATGTTACGTAATGTGAGTTGGCTGTAGTGATAATTGTATTAGAGAGATCTCATTCTCGAACTTATGTTGACTCATCTACGTGTTTATGTACCTAAGACTCAAGTTATATCATGAATGCAGGTTTATACGCAAATGTGTTACTGTTATTAATTTCCCTTCACCTATTTTCCAAAAGTTTTGATCCAGGAAGCTGTTGACGATGTGGGTTATGTGCTTAATAAATAAATGCAAGTGTTTTCTTTTTACTAAAAAATTCATTTACTAAGGACCAACCATAGCTGGCACCGTTTCAAGGTTTTTACACAGGGTGAGGACAATTCTCTTTATACAAAATATACTGATATTACACATTATGTAATGATTCTACCACGATATACAAGATCAGTTCCTTCGTGGTTTGCAAGACATAATGATAAGCGACGATTTGGTATTTTTTACCGATAAATAAAATCATGGATAATCGAACAATTTCATCACATAACTAATTAATGAATTACTATACACTGATTCATTTTTGTTTCGTTGCCATTGATTTTACAATGGTCATCTCCTAAAAAAATCAATAACCATATTTCATATCGCTTACGCAGGAGCGGCCTACATTTTGATTATTGAAAACAAAACAATTGTTTTTGCCGTATATGTGATCTCACATCAATTTATGTACACTGCTACTTACAATCTAACATTCTTTCTGTGCCGCGCACCCGACGCGGGTGACTAATAATTATTATTTACAAACATTCCGACAAGCAGAGTTGAGCAATGACGAATTAATTGTAGAATAATTATTTGCATTATTCAACAAATAATTAACATTACTGTCAATTACATAAACTTTTTTTACACAGTTATTTCATTTACATTTCACATAAAAAAGAAAAAAGAAGAAACCAACAAATGACCCTCTCTCTCATCACACATATCACGTCGATGATTCGAATCTCTACGAGATGCGTAATCATCAAAAATTTTCAACCAATATTCATTCTTAGACCGAAACTCCAACTGGAAAATGCACGCAACTTATAGATCTAATATTCTCAAATCCTCAATTCGTTGTCAACAACAGGCAGACTGCGAGCAGAATTCTGCGGTCGTTGTGTAGCAGGCGACACAAGAGGACTAATACTTGGACTCCTAGTAGCCAAGGGTGAAAGTGATGGTGAAAAGCTCGGACTCAATGCTGCAGATGGGAAAGTTGAGGTGTCATGACTAATTGGTGAACGTGGTAGAATGCCACGTGCCAATGCAGGTGCCGCAAGCGATCTTGGGGCAACCGAAGTGAGCAATGGTGGCGGTGGTGCTTTATGCACCGGTTTGTGCCGTGTGCTGCCACCTGAATTGCCACTTTGCACGCTGGCTGCGTCGTCTTTCAGCCTGGCAATTTCGCTGAATACATGCGCAAGTGGTTGGTACTGCGGGCCCCAATCGAGTAAATAGTCCCAATTGTACGAACCTGTGAGCTCTTCTTCGCTATGAACAATCGAACTAAGGGAACCATTCATTGATGGTCCACCTGGCACTTCCATACCTGACGTTGGTCTTCCAGTCTCACCAATTTTACCATAGATTAATGTTGCAATTTCAGCTTCCGTTACAGCCTCATCTTCAAATAAGTGAAGACTATCTAGCGGTAATGCTTCTGGTGGTCGTCGTGAATTGCTTGATGGTGGATCAACAATTCCCAACCGTGCAAGATATTCTTGTGTATTATGCACAGACAAATCACTCGCTGAATCGCCAGTAACACCACCCTCATTGATCATTCTTATTTCTTCATCTTCACCGTCATCTTCAGCTGATCCACGGCCCGAAGAACCTGACTGATCGCTACCAGAAATTTCTGACGTGGCTTGTTGACCGACTGATTGGCCCGAAGTTCCGTATGGTGGAATTTCATCGTATTTTGGCGGTGCGAATTGACATGATGTTGTACCATTATTACTTGTTCCACCAACATTCGATACATTACCATTTCCCACGACACCAGTAACATTCCTTATTGGTATTGTGTCGAAAGCACTCGGATCCACATAACTGTTCGAAGCAGTAGCATTGCTCTCACCGTTCAACCCGGGTTTAGCACCAGGTTTTTTATTGTTTCGATTGCGCAAATGTAGATATAGAAAAATTCCACCAAAAGCAGCGATGAGGAGAACTAATGCAATCAAAAGACCCAGGGCCCAGTCAGCCAATCCATTTGCTGTTGCAACTGCCATATTTGCACCCAGATTCGTTGGTGTTGCAAATGCCGAACCACCAAATAGAGAATTCGATTCATCGTCTATCAATTTGATTTCAACTACAGTCATGTTTGATAATGAGCCTTGTCTTCCAGAACTCGCACTTACGACAAGACGCGACGATTCTTCCACTGCATCAATATGTAATTTTTTCTTGACAATGAGGGCACCGGTGGTACGATTCAGTTTAAAATGCGGATGTTGTGACGTCAATTGATATACGACTCGGCCATCAGGACCTTTATCGCGATCTGTTGCAGTCACGTGTCCTATTACTGTCCCAGGCAGAGTTTGCACTCCATGTTGTAAACCAAAGCGATACATTCGTTCAGTGAATTGTGGATAGAATTCATCTTTAGAATCAATTTCAACACGGACACGCACCGCAGCAGTTCGTCCACCAGCATCGGTAGCTTTTAATGTGAATGCATAACGATTCCGTTGTTCATAATCGAATACAAATCGAGTTGTGACAATGCCGGCTTTCGCATCCACTGCGAACAGCTTCCAACTATCATCAATGTCTGAAAAGCCACTCGCAGCCGCTGATACAATCGAATAGTTGAGTGTCCCAAATATTCCACGATCAAGATCAGATGCACGAGCTGTAAAAACTTTTGTTCCAATTGCTTCATTCTCACCAACAAATTCCAGATATTCTGATACTGGAAATTTCGGTGAATTGTCATTGACATCCTCGAGACTGATAGATACCCGCGCGAGCGCGCAAAGAGGTGTAAGTACATCGCTGTCACACGCAAGAACAACGAGATGATAAATGTCGGAGTCTAGATCGCAATCTAATGTGGAATTGACCGATATAGCGCCGGTCATACTATCAATTCTGAATAATCCCGCATCATTTCCAGATGTGATATCATAAATAATTGTTGATGCTGGTGTTGCGGCCAAATCATTGTCAGTTGCTTGAATAATTGCTAATGTTGTGCCGAAACTTGCGTCCTCTCTTATTGACACTTCATGCAATTCTTCCGTGAAGCGTGGATAGTTATCATTCGCATCATCCACAATTATTGTAACTATCACCGAATCCTCATTTATCAAGTTTTCCGCAGACGAATTTTCGGACTTTGTGCCAAGCTGCAGTACGAATCTGTGGAAGGGAATTCATTCAGATATTATTGGTTTTTTTTACTCACAGGAATAAGTGGACGATTGTTAGTTCATACTGGAGAAATAATATACATTATCAACGTACCTGTCTTTTGTTTCTCGATCAAGATCCTTGGAAATGATCAGCCGTCCCTTAGATATCTCAAAAGTACCAGAGTCCTCGTGTGATACAATAGCACCGTTTAATATTCCCAAATCTGCTAGTTTAAGAAGTGACGTACCACGTGTAGCATTTTCATTGACATTAATTTTGAGTTCCCTACTTGCTGACGAACTTCTCAATCCGCTCAATCTGACAATCATCGAACAAGTCGAGGAAAGGGGTGGTTTCCCCGTGTCTTCAGCCACAATTATGAGCTCAATTTCTGTCGGCAGTGGTCTTGTTAACGCTGTACGATTGGCAGTTACGATTCCAGTCACAGAATTAACAGCAAATCCCTTGATTGGTTTGAAAAGATGATAACGTACAATATGGTTCTCCTCCACGAGGTCATTGTCGGTTGCATTAACCATTGCTATCTCTCTCACATCGCCTCTGCCTTCTGTGGAATTGTACAGTCATAAATATAGAAACTCATCATACTATTACGGAGAAACATCGACAATAATAAGGATGACAGTGCGGTGTTGAATAATCACGATAGAATGTTATACGCGAAGATCATTCTGTATGCAACGCAATTTTCACGTGCGAATGTTAAGCCGAATGGAATCCTCACTATCATATCATCCCTCACTATGTAGTGTTATATAATGTACTATCAGGGCGCGCTGTAGTATACCAAGTTCAATATATTTTCAATGAGTTATACGAAAACAATTGGCGGCTTCTCTTCGCTGCTTATTCGAGTCGGAGTCGCAGCCAGCATGTATTTACGTGAGAGGCCCTACGTTATCCCCTCTCTCCTTTCTTCTTGTTTGCTGCTGCATCATCCTCCCCCTCAACATTTGGCATTCTTTAATACATGCACATTTCTGTGTATGTATACGGACACATACTTGTATATGGTGAGGCGCCTTTATCTTGGCGCAGTGTCAATTCAAGTTTGAAACACGACAACAAGACAACGGGTGTCTACTAAGAACCAGTTTTTATACATTCGTTTATTTCGCACCGATGGTCTGTCCACCCTGTCTCAGTCCTTCCTCTTTCGACCAAATCACCATCATCCCCCATTTTTTCTTATCCTCCACTTTTTTCTGACCCCATCATACCATCCCTCTGTACTTCCCACGATCGATTTTTCGCTAGCTCTATACATCGACGATAATTAAAGAGAGTTTGATTTACCTGACAGTGTGGTGACATACGCCGCCTGTTGGAACTTCGGCGCATTGTCGTTGACATCAATAACTCGTACGATGAGATTAGTTAGTGCTTCATGGATTCCATCACTGGCAATTATTTGGAGTGTATATTCAGAACACTCCTCAGCATCAAGAGTCTCTCTTAATGTGACCTTGCCCCCATATCGATCAATACTAAAAGGTCCTGGATGGTTGATGCTACCGAAGCGATAGGTCAGGGCTGGAGAACTGTCTACGTCATTGGCAGTAATTGTTGTGAGGATCGTACCAACGGCGGTGCCTGAACAAGAGAAGAGATCGAATAATTATAATAGATGAATGTTAAAATGAGTAAATATCCTAAGTGATGAGGTTTCCATTGGAAGGGCGAACGTTTCGAAGGCATAGAATGTGAAATTATCTTGGTCCGATTCATCCAACCTACCCCACCTCTTGCTTACATATCTCTTTTTGTGATTCTCATCATTATACGTAATTTCAACTTGCTTCCAAGCCACTTTTGCTGCTGACAATGATTAATTTACCTTATCGTAATAACTAATGGAATGACGATGGGTACGAGAAGAGGCCGAATGGAGAGGCCTAGACACACATCTACATTTTATCTTGGATTCCGTGTATTAGTATATGTGTATGCATACAATACAGAATTGAATCTTTTGGTTACATTTTCAATCTCCTCCTCGTTTGCTTCCTTATTGTCTCACGCTCTGTTGTATTACCTCGCTTATTCTACTTTGAACATCGTATATTGTGGCCGAACAAACCAACTGACGGATTGGTTAAACCAAACTTTTGCTGTCCACAGTTCAGATACATCAACATACGCATATGTTTGTGGCCCATACTTAAAATGCATTGGATCCTGCCTATCGAGCTGTTTCATCTGGCCGAATGAACGCAGTGCAAACGACTGTGCATGAGGGACTTGGAGAACATGCATTCATACTCCCCTCGAATAGCCAACATGTGTAGGGCAAAGCAGTCGATTCATGTACAGAAGAATGAGAGGATGGCGGAGTCCTGTGCGTATATGTGAGTGAGGAACGGAGACAGATATCGAAAAGCAAGCGGGAGACCTGGGAAGTAATTTCCTCTGCGATCCTCTGCGATCTTCTGCAACCACTCCCCATCTCACTTTCTTTCCTCAATTTCTTTCTTCCAACTCCATGCACTATCCGCCTTGCTTGCTCATTCCTCGAAACGGTTCTCATTTCGACGATCGCGTGTGTAGAACTGATGTGAATTATCGGGAGCAATGCAAGCGAAAAAAAAAAAGATCACCACACGTAATTATTGAAATAAAATATTTCGACGTGTTGGTATGATGTTGTTCGTGGAGTAAGATGTATCATGCATATTATACGGGCTAATATTTTGCAGTAGTTAACTTCTCTTTGGACTCCACCATACTCTGCATCAACATACATAAAGACATATGAAAAGGATACAGCATCGAGTAGAATGGTATATAGAGTTGGCACGCGGCTTTATGTTGCTCATAAATTTGCTTTGTGACCGTTAAAGTCATATAAATCGACAACGAATGCCAAGACTCCTATTGAAGGGTCGTCCTTGCTGTACGTGCAAGGACCAAATGTGCCTAGTACTACTCTTCCACGTGTACATAAAGTATCGATAAGAGAACGAGGTTACGAACACGTTCGGCATCTTATAAGATGTTTGACTTGAAGTAGATTGATGAACTGGAACTCACTGCGAACAAGTTATCCTTTCTCCATATTCTCATTCTCGTTTCCGTTCTTTCATATTCTATTTTTTCTTTATTTATTCATTTACTTTGCTCAGTGTTTTTTCTTCTCTGTGCTTGTTATTTTTTTCTCGTTTTCCCGTCGTCGCTCTAGCTCTTTCCTCTTTTCTCTCGTTGCATCCATACTTGTGCGAGATCAGGTGCATCGATATCTGCCAATTCGATCGAGTACCCGAACGATGCGCCAGTGCACCGCCGCCGCCGCCACCACCGCCACCGCCGTCGAGAGCACGCGATTAAATCTTGTGCTCTCCTTGAGAACGATATACCCGTGGAAAGTCACGAGGAACAAGTTCAGCCACTATTAAACATTGGGCGGGGCTGGTTGAAAGCAAGTGAGGTTTCTGCACACACGCACACACATGAATCTACACACAAGACCAAATGCACACACGTACTTGCTCCAAAGAGCCTACAGATAATTAAAATCTTCGATTCCAGTTCGGGTAATTAAAATCAATTATCGTTATGCCGTTACAGCGACCACGCGCGCTCTTATATAAAAGGTATGCCTTATCCATGCTCGTGGTTTGTTCGTACAGGTCAGACACATATGCGTCGAGCTATACATTCCTCCTCCTCGTTGTACTGCAATCCCAACTCCTCCTTCACCACCACTTGTGTACTAATCTAACTTCCAATATAACTATTCTTCTTACGCTGATGCCATCGCCATTTCTTATAACCGGAAATACACAGTAATCATCGAGATGATAATCATCTATTCACGATCTACTGAACCCATAAAAATTATAAATCTTCGAGAAGTTGTAAACATATATCTGTGGCAGGTTTCATGTTTCTTATAAATACTATATATTGTCAGTCGTTGAAAGATTACAGGCATACCGATTTTTCTAACGTCGACGTTCATATCTGTGCATTCAGTGAAAATATGTTTTTTGCTATCATAAAAAGTATGATCGGGGAAGAAGATAGTGCAATCCAACTATAAAGATTGGAAAATGTTCATAGATTCTCGGAGTGGTACCGTGCACTCATCACATTGTAACAGCGTCCATGCATTTCGCCGCCCAACATATGGGATCAGGTAAATATATTATTATCCGATCCTGCCCATTTATTGCACTGAATAAACAGTTCAATAATTATGTTAAAGTGCCTCCTATCTTCCCCCGTGGCAACTTTGCTCGGGTGAGCCCGTTAGTAGTTGTGAAATGAGCTACTACAGGCCACTATATAGCACTCGGTCATATTCATTGAATCGTATCTGTTGATGGACAAAAGACAATATGATGGCACTCGAGCTCATATATGAGAGGGGAGCAACGGCGTTGTTCAATGATGATGTGTAGCGTCTTCATATACATACATACATATGAATTCGAGCGAGAGAGAGCGAGAGATTACAAAAGGAGAATATAACTGGCCCGGCAGCCACCTATCCCGTCTAAATTATGCAGATTGTTCCCAACAGTTGGACTTTAATGTCGACATAAATCCTTTACCACTTAACTTTATACTTGGTGAGCAACGTGTGCCCTATACACTCTCCATCACCCAGTTCACTACACTTCTTGTCCTTTCTTCCCTTACTCGCCTCGCCGCCTGATCCGTTTCCATTCCTCCGTACTCTACGGTTATCTGATCACTTGATTTTGGATATGTGTTTTGGTGAAAATGTGCATGAAATCTGAATGTAATGGACCATCATCATTGACAGCCCTAGTCCGCCAACTATCAATTGTTATATTCACATGCACGGACCCAACGTCAGTTGTGAATAAGCTATTGGATTTCTTCAGAATAAGCGTGGCGAATGTTTAACTAGTTTTGCGCAAGTCTTGGCTTCCATTAATCTCCACCATAATACATTTCCAACTTGTGGTAAAAGCAATGAACAGAAATATTCCTCATTCCATCGTGTGATGTGTTTATATGTATTTATGCGCAAATACCATTTTGAGCTCTATATCGTGACTTAGTCGTGATTATTAGAGGCACATAGAGAGCAACACGGTAAATAATGGTATGTAAAGATCAAACGTTTTATGAGAGTATAGGTGGGAAGTGTTATATAATTCTGATATTGCGTATGAATAGGAGAGATGATATTCCAATTATATTTACACAACTTACCTTCTGCAACGGAAATAATATTGTGGCCGGGGAACGTTGGCTGATTGTCGTTCACGTCAATTACACGAATACTCAATGCAGCCGTACCAGTCAACTGTGGATTTCCTTGATCAGTCGCTATTATTGTTAATCGATATTTCTCTCGGATTTCACGATCCAAAACGATGTTTGTTCGTACCACACCACTATATGGTGGGCTAATAGTGAATGCATTGTCAGGGTTTCCATCAACTATGTGGTATAGAATTTTACTATTCACACCTTGGTCAGCATCGCTTGCAGAAAGCTTAATGAATAAAATAAATATGTGTTTATTAGTTTTCACTCGCATTTTCATCAAAGAACTGTATAGAACTTCTTTTACCTTCATTACAAAATTCCCCTTGGCATTTCCTTCCAACACCGTTGATGAATATTGTGCTTGAGTGAATATGGGAGGATTGTCGTTCACATCAGAGATATGAATGATTAGTTTCGCGTAAGCTTCAAGCGGTTCTGGTCCGGTAGTTTTTGCGATTAGAGTCAATATACGTTTGGAACCTTTCCGTGGAGATTCTTCCATAGTTTCTTCGTCCAATGACCGTTCCCACGAGTTTGATCGATGTGTCACTTCATCACGTACGTCTGAACCCAGAGTATCAATCCACAGTTCGGCATCGAGCTTATTCGGATCATTAATTTTCACAGTGCCTGAATCAGCATCAATTACGAACGTTTGAAAGTCATTTCCAGCCCCGATGGAGTACGTAACATGTTGTCGACGTCCATCTGAACGCACAGCCGTCACTTGAATAACATCAATGCCTATGGGTGAATTTTCCGGAACGACAACTTCGTAGGTGTTATTTTGAAATTTCAAAATCGATGTGATATCATCAACATCTCCAATTCGTAACTCGACTAGACCAATCGTACTTCGCGGTGGACTTCCTCGGTCGCGGGCCATCACTTCCAAATAATATGTTTTGCCATAATCTTGGGTCAATGATGATGTGGCCGTGATAACACCCCGACTTGGGTGAATACGAAATTTCGGTTTATCATCTTCTTGGGCGAAGGTATAAATAATTTCCCCATTGACACCAGTATCCGCATCTTTTGCTTTTACTTGTAATATGTTGTGTCCCGGTTGTGTGGTTACAGGGACAATGACTTTGAACGGAGTTTCCTCAAAAATTGGTGCATTATCATTAACGTCTGTCAAATTGATTTCCACAGGAATCGATGTGCTTCTTGCATCGTAGCTTCCACCGTCTGTGGCAATCACCAGGAAGTTATAAGTGCTCTGTAGCTCACGATCCAGAGAACTGTTCACATAAGGAAATGTGAAATGAAGAATGAGTATATATATCGATGGGAGTAGAATTAATTATTGGAAATATACAAAGGAGTCGTTCCAGTAGAATCGAAAGAGATGATGCGACATCGGAACTATTGAAAAAATTATTTACACGTATATCAATGAGGTGAAGGAGGTCAAACAAAAAAAGAAGAGGTCTGTCGGAATCCAAATTGAGCGATGTTAATTTATTACATATGAGCTTCTGAATGTTGATTATCAGCTCCCAGATCCGGTTAACATTCCAAAAAAGAATATAAAGGAGGCACTAAATTTGCCATTGACGTGAGATTTTATAAATTCTCTCGTCATTAAAATATTTTGTCTCATCCGATTTTTATTAAATGGTTCAAGTCAATGGATTTTCTTTTTCCCCTAAGCTCCTTTTGATTCACGATCATGAGAATGCCATCGGTGGAAATGAGCGCGGGCGCACACACGCCGTCTCACAATTTTATCATGTTCTATTTTTGAAGTTACGATATCTCCTTGAAAGCGCGAACGATCGTTTTGATCTTGGTTCATGCGTGGACGACGTCTAATTAATTATGATCGTTCTGATAATGCGCAACAGTGTCCGACCTTGGGGTTCGGAAAACGAGAAGCACCTAACGGGTAACCGCACTACACAAGAGTGAGACTGAGACGGAAAGAAAGTCGAGAGATAAAGAATTTACCGGTAGGTCGGATCTTTTTCATTTCGGTCAACGTCTCTTATATGACTTGGCAGGACGATGTGATGCGATGCGAAAGTGAACGGAATCCCGAGGTTGGAATATCAACTGAAAGATACGAGTTTTATTAGCACGCGCGCACCAATAGAATTATCGCATGGAGAATGAAAATATCCATCGTATATATACATTGCGTCGTTGTCGAGCATATGGATTATGCATACCATATAATCGTAAAGCCAGCGCGGGGAATCAGAAAAAAGAACGATAAGAAACGACTCAATAATTTTACGATGCGCTTTACCCTCCCTCACTAGGGCACCCAACGCTCCTTTCTATTTTATCACGTTATATCTTTTATTCTCTTCTCTTCATATACCCCTATCCCACTCATATTCACTTCAATGATTCTATTATCATCTTTATTCAACTTCTGCCTTCGGTTTGCCGCTTGCAGTGCGTAAAGACATGGTGCAATATTCTCTTGGCTGATTCTAATCGGGCGGGTAATAAAGGTTGTGGCAATTAACGCCAGGATGAAATTAGCCGGAGCGGTGGCATCAACGGAAAAGAGGAAAGGCGGTACGGCTCATCATATAGGTGCGCGTGCGTGTGAGTGCCAGTACATGTATGTTCGTCTGTATACTCTTTGATGAACGGCAGGGGAAAAAAATATGTGAGAGATTGAACACAGAAAACCATATAGATGCGACTCTATATGTGTGCTCGGGATTATAATTTTCTCTTGAGTTCATTTTCTATCCTTACCCGGCTGTACTGATGACACCAGTGAGGTTGTCAACCCTGAATAACCACGTTGTCTCTTCAGCAATCACGTATGTGATCTTTCCATTGACACCTTGATCCGGATCAGTTGCTTTAACTGTCATTACTGAGGAATCGATTGGTACGTCCTCAGATATTGTAGCCGTATATTTTCCCACCATATAATTGGGATAGATCGATGAGCTACTGTACTGATTAAATGATTGTCCATTGAACGAGATGTAATCAGTGTTTTTGATTGGTGAACGTCGATTATTGACACGCATATCATGAAGGAATGTTGGTGAATTATCATTTACATCGATGACAATGATTGTGATGTTGCAACGGGTTTCCAAGCTTGGGCGTCCTTTATCCTTTGCTGATATTGATAGACTATAACGGGCAACTGTTTCCCGATCAAGACTCGATGCTGATAGATGTCCGGTTAATGGATCGAGCTTGAACTTTCCACCAATGTTTCCACCTGGAGACAATGGAATAATTGAAAACAAATGTGAATGGAACAACCCATAGAATCTCTTGCTTCATAAATCTATAACGAAAAAAAAAAAACAATTATTACCGAGGATACTGTAGATTATCTCGCCATTTTTCCCATCATCAACATCAATTGCTGAAACTGTATGTATAATTGAGGCTTCCTGATTTTCAGGTACTGCAAGAGTGTAGCACGATCCTGGTCGGAATTCGGGAGCATTGTCGTTTTCATCACGTACAACTACCTCAAGGGTAGTGAGATCAAGAAGCTTACTTGACTTCGCAAGAATAGGAACATTATACCGTGAGATTTTTTCACGATCAAGCGGGCTACGCAATTTTACAATACCAGTTGAAGATATGCTGAACTTGTCGTCCGCGACACCAATGGGTATGTGGAAGCTGACATTGACTGCGGAGGAAAAAGAAATACAATCAGACTATTATGTGGTTGATGATATATGAACTTGATACAGTCAAGAATTATAAGTTAAATACTCTTAAATCATTTTCTCACAAAATATATTTGCATAAGCGACGATAAAAGGAGTTAACACGAAAATAAATTGGGATAGAGTTTTTTTTCTTCTCTTCTTTTCCGTAAATAAATTTATGCGGACGGTACACATAACATAATATAATACTTGGCGGTCCGAAATTCGATCTCAGTGGACCGCAACAGTCGTCGAGCCAACACATTGTACGATCTTCAAGTTGTGTAGAGTTGAACAATATGCACAAAGTTGCCTTATACATTGGATTCTGCGTGTTGGGTCAACTGTGTGGGCTGAATGCATTTTGTAAAACGACCGCGCGTGTTCCCAAATGAAAACGAATCACGCACACCGTCGGTGATGGGACTCAGAATGAGAGATGGAACGTGTACATATGCACAATATTAGAACAATGTAGGATAATCTTATCATGAATAATATTTTTCAAATAATGCTATGTTGGAAATCATAGGAACATTGTGGTGGAGAAGAGTGTAAACTGAAAATATGATAAATTGACATCAATAATCGCGATAAAATGCAGTGAGATTGAAATCTGTGAATACTCAGTTCGAACGTTTTCAAGAGCATGAACAGTATGAGCGGAACGAAACCACACGTTGTATGTTGGACCTGCTCAACCGTTTCAAACGCAATGAATGTTTGTTTTCTTGCCGGCATGCAGAGTTTAATGCATTCGATTCTCAAATTCCAAAGGACGTCGTTTAGCCTGTCGTTGATTTTTTAGCGGGCTTAGACAAAGCCCGCATGGCCCATCGGCGAAGGATCCCCATACGAGAACTATATATAAATGCATGAGTGCGCGAACATCGAGCAGTTGCACTGCTGGTCAGAAAAGAAGCAATGAAGTGAGTGTAAAGGCGGCGGGCTTGCCTTCGTGCACACACAAACAGTTTCGTTCAGAGAGTGGTGATTTGCCTATGCGTAGCGAGCGGCAGTCCACCAGCAAGATGATATACGCGGCCATTGTTCGCACATTCTCCTCTGGCTCGTTCTGGCTCCTTTCGCCGCTTCACCAAACCCCGGTCACCGTTCTTTACTTCTTCTACTTCTTAACCTTCATTTTCTCTCTGATATTCTCCACCTCTATCTCTTCTTTTCCTTCGCCATTCAAATAATATTCTCAGCCGTTTCGTTCTGCCATCTTTCCATCGTGGTAAACCTCCCGGATGCGGTGTGAGTGTGTGACCACATGAGCGGCTTTGCGAAAGTGTCCTTCGAAAAACATTGCTTCGTACTTCGTGCGAAGTGCGGTTGGTGTTGGTAGTTTTGTGTGAGCTCGCAATACGACGACGACAACGACAGTGATATCGATAACATCGAATCTCGATCACATTTTTCCGTATGATTCTCGCACGAATACGAAGTGCACACACAAACGAAAACACCAATGTACATATTCGCGATATTGAAGAAGGTTAGAGTATGAAATGAATAGAATAAATACCAGATATGCTTTACATTATTCCTATCCTTCTTTTTCCACCTCCTTTTTGTTTCTTCTTCAAGTTCTTTTCTTACTTCACCGACCGGATTTACAAGGCAATTATTCAAAGAATTTTCATAGCAGAGCTTTCCTATTAGCCGATAATAACACTCCTGTCGGAATTGCTCGACGAAGAACTATCCGCCGCTTCTGCTGAAAGTGTACTTCATTGGTTGGAGTGCACTTCTAACAATTTCCCCTTCTTCTATTTTTTCTGTGTTCTTATCTCTACCATCAACTTTAGAATAAGCACTAGAGTGAGAACCATACCCGCTGTGTTAGGAGTGTTCATGCATGAATGAGCACATAGAACATATAGCATATAATGCTTATGATGACTCACCTTGATCATTTAGAGCCGGTCCACCGACATTCATTACTATTTCACCAATAGAAAGATCTTCAGCTACTTCGACAATTGGATGAGGAAGTAGAAGCCGTGGGGGTCCGCTACTCTGCCCGACGGTAATCGTCAACGTCAAGTTCATAGTTGCTCTACGAGGCGGTGAACCGTGGTCGTTCGCTGTGATCTGTAAAACGGTGTCACGCACTATTGGTCTAACCAAAGTCACCATGCCAGAATCATAACCAACAGAGAATCTCGATTCATCGTTGCCCGATGTTATCACATAGGAAACACGACCGTTATTGTCAGTGTCTTTATCTACTGCGATTACTCTTACAATGTTGGCACCTGTAACAGAAATTGTACCAAAAATTGATCAGACAATTGCTATAAAATTAAAGAATTTTTAGTCGAATCAGAAGTACCATGTAACTAACCTGGTAGAAGATCAGATGTCACAGATATTTTATTCATATCCGGTGCCACGAACACAGGAGCATTGTCATTTTGATCTAATACAATTATTTTGGCTGTCACTGTCGATGCAAGTCTTTCACCAACGAGTGCACGGTCGCAAGCACGTAATAGTAATGTATATTCACTTCTCTCTTCTCTATCTAGTGACTTGGCAATGGTTAGTGCACCCGTGAGTGAATCAACAGCAAAGCTTCCGGTTGATGGGAATTCCGTGACAAGATCGTATCGTAAATCACCGTTTGAACCGCTGTCAAGATCAGTGGCAGTTAAATTATATATGGTAGAACCAATGACAGCCGCTTCTGACACACGAATGAAAATTGGATCCAGAGGCCAACGCGGAGAATTGTCATTTGCATCGTCAATTATTATCTTAACTGATACCGCGATACTCTGTGGATTCCCAATTGATGTTGTATCCAATGCGCGAATTTCTAAATGATATTCACTGACATTCTCACGATCCAATGAATGGGCAACTACTAATTGCCCAGAGCTTCTGTCAACGTCAAATGCAGGTGAATATGTCATAGGAGTTAGAAGATCCAACGTATATGCGACACGTCCAGCTGGTCCAGCGCCAGAAACGGAGCCAATTGCTTGGCCTATTGATGCATCCTCCCTTACCTAAACGAAATAATCCAATCAGGAATCCATGAGATAAAACTTATGATGATTTAATGAGTGTATGCGAAAAGTATTGTTGTTATATACGCACGTGGAATGTAAGACTGCTGCTCGTAAATGTTGGTCGATTATCAGCAAGTGCGAGGACTTCAACGCGAAGCGCACGTATACTGTGTCGTGGAGGTCGACCAGAGTCGCTCGCCTTCACGGATACCCTATAAACATCCCGTTCTTCATGATCTAGAACGGATTTTGTTCGAATCATGCCGGTGATTGGGTCAATGGTAAAAACATTGTAGCCATCCGAGTCACGATCTGAATCAGCGGGATCAACAGGAGGAAAGAAAAAAATGATTAGTAAAACTTTCAACGAGGAATATCAACTATCTTGAATAATCCGTAGAAAGCAAAGACTGTCCGGTTGAAAATTTATTCCAACCTTTTAAGATGCTGTAAGTCACTGTTGCATTCTCGCCAAGATCATTGTCCAACGCTCGTACACGTGCAACTTCTGTACCTGATGTTTGTTCCTCTCTCACACTAACGACATCGCTTTGTGGATCGACTATTTCTGGTGAATTGTCGTTGACATCGAGAACAGTGACACGTAATGGCACACGCGCTGCTTTCGAAGGTGTCCCCTGATCTCGTGCTTCCAATACAAGTTCATGCATGCTCTTTATTTCACGGTCCAACGGTTCCCGAGTAATAATTTCACCTGGAACATATGAGATATATTTTTATATGTATAGTGAAAATAGTGAATATGCATGTACGGAAGAAGAAAACGATAAGACATAAAAATACATCAAACTAAAATAATTGTCGTCTACACATGGTCCATATCGCTATATACTACATCGAGATACTCCCTTCCTTCCTTTCCCGCTCTCTCTCTCTCTCTCCCTCTCTCTCCCAGTTCAATCCAACAGGATAATAATTTTGTGGCGTAGACATATATATGTATAGCAATGTGGGAACAGCGACCAGAAGGGAGGAAGATACCGGGAGGGACAAGAATCAAAAGACGAGAACGTTGTCCGAAAGTGACCGTGGACTCTGGCGTTTTTTGAAATACCATAAGCGGTTTTCAACTCTTTTATTCGATCGTTCGTCTTATGTGTCGAGTACTCTGTCCAAGCGGCGAATGTCGTACGAAAGAGCGCGCGCGCCCGTTCAAACGAATTTGGTTTTTCTTGCCCTTTTACTGTAAATCCATTATGTGAATCTGTGAGTATGTTGAACGAACGATGGGCTCGATTCTAACAACGACATCCAAGCACCACGTAGAACAATAAAAAAAATCGGTGGGGTAGTAGGGCGCGTGCTAATGCATTTCTCATGTATCTGGTAACATATTCTGCATATATGTATACATATAAATATATAGCTCAGCCAGCGTACTTTCCCCAACTTATATTTGGAAGGCTACAAGGATTCTCTTCCTTTTTGAAAAAATTTCAACCGCTCAGACAGAGAAATTGGGAATTCATTGACAATGTGAAGAGGAATTGAGGGGACATTGTCGAAAAATTCAATATTTCATGTGGATTGATCTGTATAGTTGACGGTTTTCGTAGGGATGGAGCATGACCGAGAATTTTTTTCCCTCTCACAATTCCTATCATTTTTTAATCTCTTCCTCGTTGAGCTTGACTCAGTCGAGACTACATTTGCATGTGCTAGTCCGTACAAAGTGTAATACATATAACGCATTATATGTCGCTCCACCTTTTCTTGGAGAGACTTTGTGTCCAACTTCTGCACTGTCAAACGTAGAAAAGCAAACGCCAGTTGGTAAAGCTGATATCTTCGTGTCGCGTGCCAATCAAAGCCGCACCGCGTGCATGAATGACACGCGTTAAAGTGTCATGCTGAAATGGTATGGGATGTTGAGGGAGTGAATCGAGAAGATCAACTACACGAGCGAATAATGAGTGAGAGAATATATTGCTTATGTTGTGGAATTCCTCTGAGAACATTCTTCATTCTCATTCAATTAAACTGTCGGCATGAATGTGTGCATATAAATTCCAAAAGGAAAATGAATAATACTGGGGAGAGATAATATTTGATCCTATTGACAAGGCAAATGGAAGAAATTTGAGATGAATGACAAGTGCTAGAGCTCAAAAATTCGTGTAAAACTTTTTTCGTCAACTCTATTACTCATTCTCATTCTTTCCATTCTCACTACATAGATACATGTCCATGGAAAAAGTTGATCTCTCGACCTCTTGCATGTGTTCATATATGTATACATGTACAAAGTTTCAGAAAGGATTCCGATCGCGTCGTTAAACCCATCGTAAGAGTATGAAGAGGGTAGCAATCGTGAAAGAGGGAAAGAAAAGGATGCAATGAGGTGGAGAAAGATAAAAGTAACAAAGGAGAGAAAAAAGAAGGTTGGAGGCAGCCGTTCAGTAGAGTATAATGGGTATCGGATTATTGCTTGGGCTCATCCGCGTGCGACGAATCGCCCTGAGATTACTTCCGCGCACGCGTATTATCCAAGTCCCATGTGTAAAAGTGCGCACGTACAATTACTTCCACATGTGTATTTGGTGAAAATCCACATGTAAAACGCGGGAGAGCAGAACGAAAATCCTGAAAGATGAGTACCCTATTAGGGTTGTTATGATAATGGAAAAAAAGGAGTCGAAAAGAGAATTAATTGGATATATCAAGATATGAGAGGACTATGTGGAATTGCCTCCTCGTTGTTGCTACCCTCTTCAATCGGGATGGAAAATATTTTTCCGTCATTGAGCACGATTGGATCTTGTACAAAGCAGTTGTTGCATTGCCAATATTTATTCCCCGAGACCCTTCACCATCTTCTGGGAGTGAAGAGCGTCGGCTCTATTTATCTAGTTGTTCTTCCTCACTCTTGCACTCTCTCGTTCCCCTCCTGTCACTCGCACCGTCCCTCGCATGGCTTGTGTGATCATTTTGAAAATTCAACGAGGGACTTTCGTAAACACTTGTGGCAGACATTTCAATGAGAACAGAATTCGTCTTGAATGGAGAGTGACTGTTAGACTGCGGCATGAGAAATAAAAGGGTACTGGTCTCGGAAATGTAAAGAGGAAGAGAGTAAAACGGATAAAAAGTAGTAAAGATAATGTTAGTGTGAAACTGAGTTGATCAATAGGCTGATCTCTTACCTGTGTCCGGATCGATAGCGAAACTGCTGTTGTGTTGAACGACTGAATATCTCAATAATGCATTTTTTCCTAGATCGGAATCAGTTGCACTAACGATACCAACAACAGTACCTGATGGTAAATTTTCTAGCAAGTCGAACGAATAAAAATCCTTCTCGAATCGAGGAGAGTTGTCATTATCGTCGAGGACATTGACAATAACTGAGGAGCTCGCTGTCGCTGCTGGACTACCATTATCTGTTGCAAGCACTGTCAATGCGTAATGGTCTGTTGTTTCACGATCCAATGTTTGAGTCAGATATATCCATCCAGTGTTTGGACTAATACGAAAGTATGTGGAACTTTGAAGACGATAACTAATTCTTGCGTTATTTCCGGTATCCAAATCGAGTGCAGTCACTTGGAGAATCTGAAATCCATAATTCGCACCACAATAAAACAAATGTCGAGTTCGTTTGAATTGTATTTGAAAAGGAAAAAATTGAAAATAACCAGCCAGTAAAACAAAATGAGTTAAGTGCAAGGTTCAAACGACAAGAGGTTTCCTGGTTGTCCCGGATGAAATTACGCATCCTCATGGATCTCAATAGCACAGTTTGCAAGATATTTATGCGAAGGAATGAACAAGCGTACATAGAAGAGAGGAAATCAAAAAAACATACAAATGAGATAAAAGCATGGAAGCTATGGATGTTAACTACTCCTTTCCTCTACGGAGCCTCGTCTCCCATTCCTCTTTCTACTCTCACTCAACATCACAGCATCCATTCATTTATTTTTGATACGTCGCAATGCTGTAAGAGTGAGAGAGTGAGAGGAAAAGATAGGGAGGTCGAGCAATGCCGCGCCTATGGCCTCGGTACGATAAACAAATGCGAGCGTGACGGGCGTGTAATGAAGATTTTTCTCACCTGGGAATCGAGCTTGGCGCCTTCGGGTACCTCCACGTGATACTCATTCCTCTCAAACACCGGGGGGTTGTCATTCACATCTTGAACCTCCACATTTAAACTTATATTTGCTGAGAGACCAGCACCATCCATCGCACTTATCATAAGGCTATGACGCTGTTGGGTTTCATAATCCAATCTACGTGCGAGATATAATTCACCATGATGTGCATCAATGCCAAATAGATCGTTACTATTCTGTAAAAGTGCGTAGCGTATTGGTGTTGATGGTGTGACATCGGGATCCGTTGCATGAGCAATGTACAGTGGTGCGTGAAGTGAATGGGATTCAGGCACAGATATTCGCACATTTGTGTTCGGAAATGTTGGTGGGTTGTCATTGACATCATTTACTGTAAGTTCCACCTGAGAACATAAATTTTTGTGATTATGAATATTTTCATCGTTGAGACTGAAAGAGACAAATCTGTTTCGAATGGACGTAAATTTTTCAATATTCTTTACCTGACAATAGGCAATGCCGAAATTATTCTTGATTCCAACGCTGAGTATATATTTGTCTCTGGTTTCTCTGTCAAATGGTATTCGTGTCCGCAATACGCCCGAGGTCGGATCGATTGAAAACTCAAGATCACCAGTAACCAGAAGAAATCTGCTTGGTCGTTTGCCTGTAACACAAAATGATGATGAAAAAGATGAATAATAAAGAGAATGAGTGTTGAATCGGTGGATAAATTTTTGCAACAACGATGACATACAGTGAAACACACAAACGTACCCAATATTCATCCAAACAATTATGTGCACTCAAATACATATGTATATATGTAATTTCATTTATTCTTTCATTATATAGGGTTGGTTGGATTGGAGGTATTGGTGACCAATATGTACAGTTGGCAGTGAGTGCCTGTGAGCGTGTTCACGCAGCTTGCTCACACCGCCACGACGATACTTCAGTGATCAAATCGTACGATAAATAAAACATGAATGTAACTGCGGGCACGCATAACTCCCATTGAGTACGCTCACCAGTGTCGCGGCTTCGGGGACTAGCACCGCCGGGGGCCGACACGAGCGGAAAGGAGGAACAACGGAAAAAGAGAAGGGAAGAAATATATAAAATGAGTGAGGGAGATATTGTTGCATGAGAGAATGGGCGGGAAAAGAGGGAGGCGAGATAGAGGAGTAGGAAAAAGACTGATGTGCACATGGAGTGAACGCGAGGGAATGCCTGTATCGTCAGTTAATTCGACTAATTAGAAACCCAACTGGCACATTTATAGAAAACTCCTTCTTCAGATCACACTCACTGTCTCTTCGAGTTTATAATCATCTACAATGTTTCCATGTGGGTGGACCACAGAGGAACTTTAACGTATATAAATATAATAATTTTGCATACAGCAAATTTTCGCATGTGTATATTTGCATCTTTTTACCTTTCACATTTCTCCATACATTCTCTTCTTTTTCGTCTTTTTTTTTTCCATTTCGCTTCCGCGCGGTGGCGTCAGGTTTGGTTATGGTCATAACGTATATATCAAATACCAATGCGCGTGCGAGAGCGCTTACCATCTCCGTTGAATCTTAAATTCACGCTTTTTGCGACGTGCCACAAGGCAACACGATTATTGCGCTCGGTGAATATAATCGAAACGGGTGTGTCTGGTGTATATACCTCTAAAGGAGAGAAAGAATAAATGGGTTTGTGTGTGCGTTCGTGTGTGCATATAGAGATAGCGTTGGAGGCGGAGAAGAAGAAAGGGAGGAAGTGGAGGATTGACGAGAATGCCATTGAAATTTAAAAAATTTACTACTGAATCTCGTGTAACATTTGCTCATATGCGACGAAAACGACAACGATGGCGATGATGACGACGATGACGACGACGACAAGCACGTCGAGTTATGTTAATTGACTATGGAATATTCATGGGGTTGTGCGTCGAAGACGATGGTGCAGCGGAAGGAAAAAGTGTAGAGTTGGAAGATTTGAAAAAGTTTCACTGCTTAATCGAAGAGGCAGTCGAGGAAGAAGAGTGGAGAATAATCATTGGATAAAATAAAAATGATTTTCAATAAAAACAGTGTACAGAACATTTTATATGTACGTCTGCCCCTTATGAAGTCATACCAACACATATCATCAGTTGGTAACCTAAAGAAAAGTGTTTGCATACATCCATCATAATCGTATGGATCATAAAAGTTGCATTTCCATTTATTTGCAAGGATAATAACAAGTCAAAGGCTTTCATAGCCATCCGCACTTTCTATGTACATGTATTCACGTCGATCCCGTCGCTTAATTAACTTGGAGAGACATGATCAAGATTTTCTCACGCGTTGTCTAACATATATATACATACGAATAATAAAAGAGGCGAGGAATAACTTTGCAGCCACATCAACGTACACGAGTTTATAAATTTCGCCTTGTAATCAATTAATAGACAAATTGACCGGCTATTATGCGAACTGTCAGCTCTTTCTATTTTTTTTCTCTCTTCCTGCTTCTTTTATTTTTTTTTTTCTATTTCCATCTCCGCAAAACGGTCATCATGTTATTCGCGCAATGAGTCGCCTCCTCGTCCGCCCACACAAAGCCACGTCCAATATACTCGCTAACACTCATGTTCATATGAATACATATATGTATACTAAACTCCTTGTAAATTTCATACACCTTCATTCACGAGCTACAATGAATCAAAAAATTCAAAGCTCAAACTCAGTGGAGAAAATCGAACAGCGTGAGTTGACAATGATGAATTGCTAGTGATATAGATCGATGAAGTAACCATTCGATAATTAACCTGACATGTAATTGGATTTTTGGGTTTGGAATGGAAAAAGTTGTTAGAAACGACAGTTGAATATGCAAAAACTTGTGATGATTGTTCCATTTTTGCGTTCATAAAATTTCATAATCACATCCCAACATCTAGACCTTTTTTCTTATGTGAAAACGTGGGTGAAAGTTGATTATTTATACATAAACATGGCTGATGTGATTTCACACCTTCAATACTGATCACAAAACGATTTCAACTTTCATAATAACAACAACAAAAAATAATGACGAAGATAAAATGAGAGAAGAATGATTATTGCGAGTATATAAACTTTTTATATATATCAGACATTTCTCCATAATTATATAGACACAGATAGAATCGATAAGTTAAATTATCGATATTCCAAGGCGCGAATGATCCTCTCACTTGCGTAGCAACAATCCATCATTTCAATCTTTCCGTCAACCATTCGCATAATTCAACTATTATTTATAATACTGTCTCTCTCTCTCATTATATATCAACAGATTGGAATCCCCCATCCAATTGCCAATATATGACTCGTCTAGCTTTGATTTTATCGTTCTTTTTTTTCTTTATTGCCTTCTCCTTTCCATTCATTTACTAGCATACACACATATATCTCGTATAAACCTTCATTTGTATAGAAAACTTGTAGACCATCGACCCCATCGCTCTTGTACTTCTACTTCTCCATCCATCTAAATATAAATGCTATAAGTAAAAACCGGATGCAACTTGATTATATTTATATTGTGGTATGGTCGCGGTTCATACACGCAAAATGGATGTTTCACATACACACGTGGTATTCAGTGACACTCTCAGGTCCAACGATCTCAGTGACATGATGCGCTCATGAGGTTCTTTTTTCATTGCAAAACGGCACAGCATAAAATTTGGGATATAAATCCGTCTGATTCCTCCTAATTCTTATACGCGTAATAATTTCAAGAGATTTGAATTCGTAGCTTGAACATAAAGCGATAAATATTTAAAATAATTATTCTCCGATTCGGAATAAAAACTCGGGGACGATGACATTATTTACTTGGCGTTATCCTGCTATATACAATATATTTATATGGAGACAACGTGACATATATATAATGTGTCGCGAGCATTCACGAGCTTGCACATACGGAACAGCTCATGGTCGTCGGCACTTTGGCCACAACTCATTACCCAAGAGATTACTCGCGCGTCGGACAACGCATAGAGTAAGATGAAAGCACCGCGCCTGTAGAAAGTGTGAGTGCGACGAGAAGAGTCTTCTGTTGCCGCAGCGCTGAGAGTATTTATCGGCCGAATAAATTACAATTGCGGTACGCGCAAGCGCGCGAGAAGAAACGTTTTTGTCCTGGTCGTCGTCTGGGCGCATTCATCCCCCAACACGCACGAGAGAATTGCAAAGAGGAAAGAAATAATATGAGGATGAAAAAGAAACGATGATGGAGATAGTGGAAATAAGAGGAAGAAGTTGAGAAAACGAAGGGAGGTAAAAGGTTTATATGTATACGTGCGTTATACGTTGTGAGTGCGCCTAGCGCGCCGTGAGGTGTCCCCCTGGGGTGCCACGTGGGTGTAACGAAGACAAATCGCTTGCAAATTTCGACGATTCGAAAAATCGTCCCCGACGACGACTGTATCACGCGGCGCATCGCCGCGCTGCACCCGAATGCTGTGTTAGAGCAGAGGCGTGTGATACCATTTACTCAATTGAGCTTTGTCTTTTTCTCTTCGCTCCCCCCTCCCTCCTGCTCTCTCTCTGCCTCGCACAACACACCACATGTCTCTTCTCACTCTTTTATATTCATGTATCCCTATATACCTCTTCGCTTCTTCATTGCCAATTTTTATTTTTCATTCACAAATATACAGATAAAATGCATTTATTTTTGTTTTACTCTTTCGCTCTCTGATGTGATCAAATTCCCCCGAGAGAGATTCTACTGGTGGTGCTGCGAATTGGCTTCTTGCATTGCGAAAAACTCGTTTCGACGCGGAGGTGTGTATGTATATGTTAAGACCATCGACAAAGATAAAAATGAGAGGAATACGAAGAGTATGAAGAATGGAGAGAAAAAGAAAATAAAGTACTTGCAAATGCACAATATTCAATGGAAAATTGCCAAATTTTTTTGATTCAAATGACTTTTTTCAGCGATTTAATACACTTTGCCTGAAAATGTGTGAGCGAATATTTGTCTCTGACGATGTGAAACAATTTCAAAGAGAAAAAAATTGGTTGTAATTAAATAATGATGATTAACCGATGGTTGAATGAGCGAGAACGAAAAGAAAGAGGAATACATATATATTGCGAGAGATGAAACGTTGGCGAGGACGCGCGGTGAATGCGATGAAGAAGCGATACAGCTTCGGTAAAGGCACGCTGTCGCCGACGGGGGTCCCGCGCCAACTCGTATTCCACCAGTTCTTTCACTTGCCCTCTCACTCTCACTCATAATCCATGCGCCTTACCCTCCACCATATCGCGTCGGTATTTCGCTGTTGCCCTTCGTCTTTGCACACACTCCACACTCGAGTCTTTATGGCTGTATCGACGTGCCACACTTTAATGCCTCGTCGTGACATCGATACCACCGCCCTTGATCGCAACTTCACTCGTCGTTGTCGCATTAACTTCTCCTTCATCTCGTTCTCACTCATCATCTTACCCGTCATTACTTTTACACCAAATGGATTCTTCAAATGCCGTAAAATTAACGCAATGGGAATACCACAACGAATTCATGTCTAATAATTGATTAACAATGACGAAAAAAAATTTAATGGCTCAGATGTCGGTTAATAAATATAAACGAGATAAATGCATACCCATTTGCCAATCGAATGAACAATAATTCTCACAAACCCAATTGCTTCTTTACGCACAGTAATTTATAATCAAAATTATTACAATACTCATTTCCAATGAGATAATCCAGAAAGGAACAGAAAAAAACGATTGAGAAGGGAAAAGAAATGAGTGTTATACAGAAATGAACAACAAATATAGAATTGGAGTGAAAGAATGTAAAACTGGATGAGGATAAACGTGTGGTGATGTGGGCAAAGAACGTTAGACAATTGGTATATAGATGGAATGAACGATAAGAGATGCGAGAAAACGAGATAAAGAGAGACAGCGCGTGGTATTATATAGATATAGTAGAAGGGAGAAACGGCATCATCGCGACTATTACACCTGGTTGCACGCGTTTGCGGATCGTGCTCACTCTGTACATATGATCACGTACATATATAGTTAATGATAGTGAGTGTGGATGTATGGCTGGTATGTTAGTACTGACCGCCGCGACTGTATCCGGATCCATCGATGCTTCGATATATCATCTGGCTACGTGCCTTCCACCATGGAGGTTGCGCGCGATATAAAATCAGCTGGATATTCGCATCTCTTCTTCTATTTTTATCCCTATACTTTTTATTCTCCAAGTTTCCTATTTCTTGCATATATTTTGATTGCACGAGTTCTGTAGTTAGAACAACTCGGTGGCGCTCTCACTCGCAAAAAGAGGTGAAAGAAGAAAAGGTCAAAAATTTGGATGGATATTTTTAATTCTTCGTTCAATTTGTTTTTCCAGGTGAATTCGTTGAGAACGGTGGCATGAAGTTTCGCGAGTTGTGATTTGCATTGAGCAATAAACAGCCGCCGTCGAAAATGATGTAGGGAGGGTGCCTACTCTCGACTTGGTCCACGTCGTGGGGAGCCAGCTGTGGGGTATTATCATACGACCGCGCGCGGCACACACGAACTCTCTTTTCTCTTTTCATTTAAGTTCATTTTTCCATCTCGCTATCTTTCTCGCTTGCTCCCTTCTTTTTTTTCATTGCATCACCAGCGGTTTTTATTTCACTTCGGTCTTTTCTTTTCGTTGGGTTCGTTGATTTTTTTTTCTTCATTCTTCGTAACAACGCATCGCATCTTGCTACTGAATATACACTCATCTCTCCTCCATCCGCGCAAATGTTAATGCGAGTCTCGATTCGGTCGAAGTGAGGAGGGATATCACGTTCTGGTTTGTTTCTTGTGTGCACACATGTATTTATTCATTTATCTGTATGTATGTATGGTATTCCACTGCACGATTGTTTATGTAAAACGGTCGTGAGACTTTTCCCATATATATAAATTCATCGTTGATCGTTGTCATTTTGAGAGGGACGATCAATTATGGATATTCACATTGAAGGAAAAAAAAACGAAAATTGAAAGGAAAAAAGATAAAGTCGTACATAAAAATAAATGTTTTAATTGTGTGGTAAATATGTAGTCACCAGCGGTATTTTATCTTGAACATACAATGGTGAAGGAGGTAGAGTGAAATAAAGTAGAGAACTGTTGGGAGTACAAGAGAGAAAGATGAGAGAGCAAGAAAAAATAAGAAATTCAAGGACTTTTTATGGGCGCATACAGAAGAAGCAGGTGAGTGAAATGACAAGCGAGAAGAGGAACAGAAAGAATGAGAAATAAGTAGCGAGGGGAGGGACCGGATAAAAAAACGAAGGAATGGAGAAAAAATGAAAATGAAGAGGCAGAAGAAAGTTGTGGATGGAGTAGGAGAGGAATGAGAAGAGAAAAGGGGAGGAAAGAATAAGAAAAAGCAAAGTAGACGATGAAGATACGGCGAGGTAGAGAAGAAGCACGAATTTCTCGGAATGGAGTTACGCAAATTAGACTGCGCTGTGCCGATTCGGGGTCTGGATCGCAAGACGACGGCGAGGCCCTATCTCTCGGTGATCTTCTCTGGCGGTTGCACCACCGAACGCCAACAACCAGAGTCAGAAAATCGGAGAAACGGCGAGAGCAAAGTAAAGAGAGGCGAAGAACGAGAAGTACCAAGTGGACGATGGAGGCCGCGGGTTTTAGATTTGCCTCGAATGTACACCGCAGCATTCACTCCCGTACGTTTCGTTCCTCATCCTCTCTCTTTCGCTTCTGTTTCACTTTTGATGGACTTGCGATTCAATGTGCAGCTCTGCTCGGGGACGCGCGCGAGTACTCCGACGAAATTTGCAAGTCCTGGTGAAAGCATGGCCCACGGGAGTTACCGCCGAGACAAGCGAGAAGCCATGAAAAATATGCAGTCGCCAATAGTACATAAAGACAAGTCGCTATACCCATCTTATTTTCACTCTTACTTTGTCTCACTCTCTCTTTCGCTGTGCAGGGTTTTGCCTCGTTCGCGATTCTGGCATACCAAACGAAACGAGGCATTGATCAGCGGCATCGACGAAATCACATCACGACAATATACCTTCTCATTCTCTTTCCCTTTTGTTCATTTTCTCATTTCTCTCGCCCTCTTCCTCTATTTTGGTTTCTATCGCCTCTCGCTTTATAATACTGAGTCAGTCGCACATTTCCCCGATCCAATCCTGCGATTATGCTTCAACATTTCGCAATCAATCTTGCCAACTGTGCATAAATAGAAGAATCGCATATGCAAAAATAGAGTGAGATGGTGCGTTGAGATGTTTTTCGCTTCTTTCCTCGCGAACAAACGATGGAACGAAACAAAAGATACAAAAATATGTTGTATGATAACCTTGCGAACAATATATTTCTATATTCGAATCTATCCGCTGAGATGAACTTGAATGTAAATATCTGCGTATGTATTTCTCTCATATTCTTTAGATGTTAGCTGCGGTATGTGTCTTCGCTATTTATTTCTTTTTTCGCTGCTCGTCTGTGTGTGACCACTCTGAAAGGGAAGATCGAGGCGGTAATATTTAAAGTGTATGCAAAGAGTGCATAAGAGCTCCCATTCGCTTGTGCGAGAGACAGAGGGGTGAAAAGGGACAGAGATGGCAGGGTGACCATTTTAAAAGTAACAGAGACAAAAAGACTGGACAATGGCGGCGAGTTGCGCGTTCGGCTGCCCGGAATCCGACTTGCGACGATTTATGCGACCACGAGGACGATGCGTCCACATTCTGTTTCTCTCACTACCGCCACATCCTTCTCTCTTTTTCCTTTTCGCTCGCGATGTTCCCCATAGCTCATTCGACGATACTCCCACGTCCATCCAAAGTTCCATCTGCTGGTTAACAATGACCAGATCTCTGAGAGTTCTCAAACGAAAGGGAAAAATGACACGAAAACCAAAAACGAAAAAACAAAATAATTCTCTCCTTTAAGGCCTACTTCCACATTTAATGAACTGCATTTATCACGATTACGACAAAACGTCATGAAGAATGAGAAATTTACTGGCAAGTGAATGAAACGTATGGAAATGAAGAGAAAAAAAAGGAGAGAAAAATGTCATGACTTTGCAGCAAGAGAAAGATCATAAATCAATTGAGTATGTATCGAGATTTGATTTTTCTTGTAAAACATGTATGAGAGTCTCGTCTCACTCTCTCTTTTTCTTCTCGCACTTATCACGTGTCACTGTGAGTTACATTGCACTTTCTCTACTGGAAGGAGCGGCCCCCGGCAATCAATTTTTTCCCCCAGCATCACACGACGTGTGTGATGTACATGAGGACGATAAAGATACCGAATAGTCAAAAGAGAGAGGAGCATGTAGAAAAAAGTACAGGCACGAAAGACCAATCGATTCTTAGCTAGTAGTGAAACAAGACGTTGCGCGTCCCAATAACTGATCTGCCACTCTCTCACTTCCTCTCATACATCTTTGCTCGTCCGATCGATTCGATCTTTTCACTTTTAGTATTCATCACGCTTTACCATGCCCTACAGTCGTCTCTGTTTACTGTGAAACGTTTTAATTTATTTTATTTGCCTGAACAAACGCAGAGCTTTTGTCAAGTGTCAATTCAGAAAAATGAGATATCACCGTGAATTTGTGAAGGTTGTAGATGTTAAATTGTAGACAGTAAGAAAATGAGTAAACCGATGAAAAACATGACTGTGAGTATGCGTGCACGTGTAGAATTCGATTGAAGTTGCGTTGAAAAAGTGCATCAACAGCAGCCACAGCAGCAACAGTAGTAGCAATGATAAATGCTCGATTTAATCTGATAATCTGATTGGCCGGGGCGCGTCAAATATTGCCACGCGAGTGTCACGACGTCGCGAACAGGTTCTATATACGTTTTCAACTCGTCGCTTGCACAGTATCGTGAATAAATCCAACAAGAGAATAAAAATATATAGCGAGAACAAATAAATGATTAATCAGAAACAAAACTTTGGACATTTATGCAATATTGCCGATGGATATACTGCGAAGCATAGAAAATTTGATTGTACAACCTAAATGAGTATGAATATATATGATGGAATATAAAGAGCACACTGCAAGTGATAATATATGCGAATTGGATAGGTTGAACATATGACACGCTGCTAATGCAAGCCGAAAAATCAACAATGCAGTGTCTCGTGTGGCGTCAGGGCTGGTTGGTATATATAAAGTCACCAATGGGTAAAGTACCGTTCACATGGCATGCCTATAACATCCTGGGATACATTTCGCTATACGTTCGAGAGCGCACTTTACACGCTGGATCGAAGTATATAGCGCGGTAAGCCCAGGTCGTGACGCGCCGTATCTTACATCGGATGTACCGCCAGTGTGGAAACACGGATACGTGCCTCCTTCTTCTCTATATACACGAACCACCTCTCTCTTCTCCTTTGCCATCCCTTTATATACCTATATCCACACATCCCCATACACATATACACTCAATGTATGTATCTTCGATCCAACGCAAAATTCACCCACAATATTTTCAGCTACACCTCTAAATTCAATTCAAAACTTTCCACGGAATTTCTCCCGCTATTTTTTCATCTCGGTCCTCTCAGCTCCATCCTCAATGTTCCAATGAATGGACTAATATTGCTTTCTCATGTTTCCTCGATTTACGATCAAATAAATTACACAGAAAGAAAATACTTCAATGATTCAAATTTTCAATGATGAACAAACGATTTGTTAATATGTGATTATTTTCAATGGATCTTGATATTCTACTTATTGAACTTAATGTTTCGTTGAAATTCGCATTACATAAATTCAGCTCTCCACTAGATAGTTATTATATTTTCTACTCGAATTCCATAATCCCGCTATTGTATTCAAATATTCTGTTATCGCTTTAAATTGCCACAACATGTATAATAAACGAATCTAATCTAATCAAATCTCTGTTTTCTCTATTCTCCACGACGTCTTCACATCCATCACTCCCGTATGCTGAACAACCAACTCGATCGCGAAGAATATTTATTTATATTTCTTTTTTTTACACAATTTCAAATAAGAATTGCACTCGCGCGATGCTCATTCGTGACGTGGGTATGCTAACACGCTCGTGGAATACGTTTTCTTTCATGAATATCTCTTTTTCCTATATACAATAGAATGGCGAAAGACCTTTATATATACAATATGTGGTAGGTTGTGTTTAGTAAGCCATGAACAAAATAATTTATTTTATTATTTTTTTTCTCATAAGAAGACATTTGCTCTGCCATTCTTTCCATTCTCACATAATGCAATGGACTATGAGAAAGATATAAGAGATTGAAAAAAAACTCACCCAACGCCGGTGATTCGGTCAAGACTGTCTCCTTGACGCCGCCAATGATGCTATTCTGTAACACATTCTCCTTGGCCGTGATGGAATATCTCGGTCGTTCACAACTTGGCAAACGTTGACCCGTCGACACACTTATACGTACACGAGCATCGAGCAAACTTTTTAATTCACCACCGTCGGTAGCTGTCACATTTAACTGATGAACTATTTTATGTGATAGAAGACTAGGTTGCGCAACCTGAATTTCACCAGTTACACTATCAATACGAAATATATTTTCCTCATTACCACCAGTTATACGATATGATACTTCACCGAACAACCCCGAATCCAGATCATTTGCAATTATCCGTAATATCACACCACTTGGTGATAAATCACCCCGCACTGTCGTATTATAGTCACGTGGGTTGAATATTGGACGATTGTCATTGACATCTAATACTTGGACACGAACAATCGCAGTTGTGCTCAGGCCACCTGAAAAAAAAAAAAAAAAATGGATTATCAAAGTAGAGAAGTCTCAAAGTGACAGGGTTGAACATCATGATTTAATACTTGATTCGTTATCATATAATAAAGTAGAATTGATTGGATGTTAATTTATTGAGTTGATTTGTTAATTATTGAATTGGGATGTAGATGTGGATGTATGCATGTGTGCCGTAGAAGTTTTATTTTAAAAATTTTTCTCGACAGGAAGAATCATTGAGCAGGAGTGGTGAGCAATTGAAGTTTGCCCTGAGCCAGTCCAACATAAATCACCCGTGTTCTCAGCTCGGGCTTTTTTTCTGAGCCAATCAACCACATTCGCTTCCCATCTCTCTTTTTTTCCGCCAAACATTTTTCTCTCTCCCTCTTACTTGCGCGTTTTAATATATATTGGAGATATCGACGACGGTGAGACTACATATACAGAGTGTATGTGCTCCCGCGGCGCGAACTAATACGCAAGATGCAATAATTCAAGCGTTCCAATTCGGCTTTCACGCGAATACTCAACTATAAGAAGATCGATTGTTCCTTTAGTAAAATTGAACTAAGCTAAATGCCACGTTACATATACAAATGCACGAATACCAATATCCATACATTGGTGAGGGAGACAACATTGAAGAATGAAAAATAGATCGAGCATTCGTGTGTATGAAAACGAAGAAGAAATTGCGAGAAAAATGATGGACAATAGCAGATATAATTCGACACAAATATATTATCATATCACATCGTATTAGATAATGGCCGATGGGGTAAAAATATAAAAAAAAAACTCTATAACGACTTCCCCCTCATAATTTGATAGCCAATCGTGTGAATCTCTCAGCAATAAATATCTTCACATTCATAAAGCTGTTTGGACATAACATTCGCGCAGGACAATCGTAATGGGTGTAACGAGTACGACAATTACGTCCTTTGATATTCCCCCTGCAGAATGCCAACAATGCATTTTCCATTCTTCTATTTTTCCGTCTTTCTTTTTTTCCTCTCTGCTTATCCTACAACTCTTCTTCCCTCTGACTCCCAACAACGCGCATATAGACAAACATACACTTGGTATAAGGACTCTCTAGGCGCATTAGATCAATGGACTTCAGTCATTGTCTCTCGCATAAGGGCAGAGAGCGGCCGCAATGTGTGTGGATATAGTACCCCGCGGATTTCTCTTACTCTCTTTGCGAGAGTTGAAAATGGCCAAAGAATACTCGCAACATAAATCATACAGCCTATTACAGAGCTACTACTAGATGTTAGCGAGCCGATAGCCGCGCACGCCGGGTCGTTTTCTCATCTCTCTTCCTCTCTCACTACTCTTCACTTTACTACCCAAGTCTACTTACTCTCATCCCTGAGCGTATATATACACGTATGGATGAAAACCCTCTTGTACATCAACATCCACCATCATCTTATAAGCCATACCACCCAATGTCGTTTTCTACCCGTAATGTAGCGCGCTCACGAATATCCATCTTCTATCCTCTATTTCTCGCGTATTTCGCAACATCAGATGCCGCCACATATGAACATGTATTTTCCTTTCTTGCTCAGTGTAGATACCTCTCAACACCAAACGCATTGTTCGCACTTGGCGGGCCGTTAACGACTTTTTTTCCTCTCCTTTTTTTTTCCTTCTCGCGCTACTTGTAATCGGGTAACGCGATCGCTTCGCGCGCGAACAAGTTTCAAAACAGGATGAAAAAGAAAAAGAAGAAAGGAACATTAGATTTAACTATGTGCGATGGTGTTCCTAGATGGTTCAACGGATTATCTCTATGTAATATAAAAATTCTATGTATTTTGTTGAGGTGAAAGAGATGAAGGCAGAGTGTGAGAGAAAATCATTCCAATCTCATCCACTTGATTAAATTTCAGTCGAGATATTGAAGTGAATAAAAATGACTCAGATGCAAGGGACAAACTCGAATTTCTCACACGGAGAAAATTATATTGACGATGAATACGAACCTCGGTCTGTCGCAATAACCGGCAGCTCTAAGTAAGGTGCAATCTCTCGGTCCAATGGTGATCTCACACATATCTCGCCAGTGTCACTGCGAACAAATAGTTGTTCGCTCGCCAACCGTGCTGCTGTCAGGGTGTAGTTCACCATGGAGTTCACGCCACAGTCGGGGTCCGTTGCCTTCACCTAGAACAAAACAACATGGAAATTAGTCAAGGAGATATATAACTTTAACAATTTTACATTGCCTTCCTTTTATTTCTTTGGATTCGATATTTTCGCATACTTTTTTCCTCCACCTTCCTCCTGTTCGTCATGTTACACTATAAATAATAATTAAATATACAATTGGTGAGGCAAGATTTTTTTACATCATGGTAGCAAATTCTCCGGGGGCTATATGCGAAAAAGGGGAGAAAGGGCGAGAGTAAAGAGGTGGAGGATGCGAGTACAAACGCGCATATACAACTCCTCATTCAATTTCTCTTAATGTAGCCCGAAACGGTGTATACCTGCAGACATACTGGATGGGGCCCCATTCATAATGCATACGGTGACTAATCTCCAAGCGGGACCCCTTGATGAAGGGTCATTGCTTGCAACTACATCTCCACTTTGTATATATACATACAGACATGAATTTTGGAATGAGGTACTGTATGAGATGACTCATGGGAACATTGATGGACATTGAAATGTACTTCACTAAACATTTCAGCTTCACATTATAATTTTTTTTTTTTTTTGATAAAATTTTGTTACGACATTTTTCGTAATTACAACGTACCACCCTGGGCCGTAAAAATTTCTTAAATTAATCTTCATTTCATTTCAATTGATCACCCGAGAATATTTAGATAATCGTGTGTTGTATATATCAATACCTGTATATATTTACCGCTACTTCATGCTGAGAAAGATTGTCTGCACTTTATTAAATTTACGAGATTTGTTCGTTCCGAGTTACGGAGTATTCAACATTTCCTTTTGCCTCTTCCTCTCTTTATTGCCAACTCTCTGACTATCTCGTATGCACATGCATAAAGATATACACACAAATGCATACACACACGCCGCAGGCTCTCGCATACGGTTTCTTCACCAACTGATCGTCGTCTCAGTCGTCGGCGTCGTCGTCGAGTTTGCTGGTCGCGCAGGAACAGGTACAAATTGTCCGGCCGCAAAAGTTATCGCAGTAAATCGCGGATGACTCGGCGCAGCGCATCTGGTATGTCAGACTTTTACAAAATATCTCCGTCTCTTCTCTCTCTTCCTCCTTCCTCTCCACCATTGCATTTCTCACCTTTGTATGTTCACTAATCCACCGTCCAATTCTCCATCTCCTTCACTCACATTACTATATAAATAGACTATTGCTATTATAAATAAATGATGAGAGCTCGTGAATTGCAAAGAGATGCACCACCATCACGGATAATTGCTATGAAAGCTGTGAAGATCCATACACTTGGCATAGCCATATTCCACTCATTGATTCATCTCACCATAAACCCATCAATGCGAGAGGCAGATAAAAAACTGACAGGGAAAAAACTTTTCTTCAAACGTTGTATAAAGTTATTGACAATCTGAGTGGTTATCCACTTCTTCCGCAATGTCCTTCACGAGTGAACGCGACAGCCGTTGAATAAAGCGAGTTGAAGGTCACTTGTTTGCTATCATATAGAAACATGGGGCTCTCCTTTATGCTCACGCTGTATGAGTGAATTTACTAAATTGAATAACTGATGCTGACACAATTACTAATTATCCAGTATTGAAACCACGTCCGTGTAAAGATGAGTAAAAAACAGGGAAAATATGTTCAACTTTTCCTTATCTGTACTCTGTTGAACAGAAACGTGACTACCTGACGAGCTCGATCCAAACAGTGTATCATATGTGTACACAAAACGTGGAGATTCGAGAGAAGACTTCTTCTTATGATCTGTTGCGAGAGACGAGGAGAAAAAAACAGTCAAACTCATGTCCATCTCCTTCCCTCTTGTTGCAGAGTGCACTACTGACTTTTGAAAGCCGTTTTATGTAGAGTGCACTATGTTAGCTCTGCATGCTCGCGTTATATGGCAGCAACGTGAACTTTTTGTCGTGCCCAAGCAAACAGACAGATAGAGCTGTAAGGCCGTGTGCGCGCTCGCGCACGAGTAAGTCGAGAAGCCATCTCCGGTATTCCCGGCGCGCCATATAATGTATACTCTTTTCCCTTCAACCAGTTAACCAGACTGACAGTCGTCCTCGTCATCGTTCATCTACACACACGCCATATTCGAGCCGCAGTGTAGTGAGTGCGCACACCGGCGCCCTTGCCTATGCTCGCCATTTTTTGTGCATTGTAGACAGCACAGGGACTCCCAGTCACGTCCTACGCACACGCGCACGACACAAGTACGATTGCGCGGGCTTTTCAAAAAAAGATAAAAAAAAATCCTTATAGATGCCAGGAAATATCTTTTCACGTTGCCTTCATCTGCATGAATCGCACAATTAGGTAGACGTGTATTACGTTTGCATAAATAAAACTTGGGTCTCCCGTGTATGTGATAGAGCAGCGTGGGTGTACACTTCCAAAGAGATGAAAAAGCACAGTGGAATATATGTGGATGTATACATCAATGTTTTTTCTTCATTATTATCCTATTAAATGTGTCTCTCACTTGCATTCCACATTCGTTCATTTCAGTTCTGCTTTCACGATAATTCAAATGTTAATAAGAGATGTGAATGGACGAAGAGAAATGCCCGAAGTGGGAATCATATTAAAAGAAGAGGGCTGTGCAGAACATCAAGTGCACATTTCAAATAAAATTAGAGTGTCTTCATTGATAAATTCTGCAACATGTCGTTCGTGTTGTTTTTCAGAGATAAATCAGGTGAAATTGTAGATGAAATCCTATACATCATTTAAGGTTCAATCACAATGGACTGCATATAGATATAAAGATAGCTGTGTATGTGTTCATATCATGATTTGCGATTTACGTACTCACTTATCCGGTCAATAAATGTCGTACACGTTACGATCAGCGATTATATACATCGCGCACAAGCGACGCGTCGACACGTGGGTGAAGCTCTCAGGTATATGATACTGTTACTCATACATGTATGGATGTGTGTGGTGCGTCGCATCGAATGGAGTTTAATTTGAAAAAATAATCTATTGACAGTCGATATGGAGATAATGGTGGCGGTGCGAAAAATAAAAAAGGTGAGATGGGAGAAGAAGAGAAAATCGCCCACGTTTGCGTAGAATTAACGAATTGAGAGGAATGATAGAAGCATAGAAGCATAGAAAAGTAAAATATATACAGAGATATTCATGCGCTGTCATACATATTGAATATATACATATATATTTAGTTGTAGTTACATGAGAGCGCGCGATGTTGAAATGGCGCTTACACGGTCTTCGCTCTATGTCCAGTCGTTACTGCGCGACGTTGCGCGTTTTATAGATGTATGTAGAAGAAGAGGGAAGTGGGTGCGGAAGGAAAGAAGAAGAGAGAATGCACAATGCTACCATCCCAATGAACTCTATAGAGCCGTCACTCAATCCGTTGCGCGAGTTGCCCCGTGAGAGATTAACTCTCTCTCTCTCTCTCTCCCTTCTCTTATTTTCATACTTTTTTTTTCGCTCAGTTATTTGTTTATTTTCTTATTTCTTTTTTTCACCAGTCTTTCTCCCTCGCCCACAACAAAGGTTCAGTATAAGTGAGTGTGTTGTGTGCATCTCCACTTTCGCAGAGCGAGAGGACGCAGAGAAATGAGGGACGATGGAGAAGAGGAGAAAAAAAAGTTTGAATACAGAGAGTTCAATACTGGACATTGCCCGAGAGTCTTGTGATTGAGATTGAATATTTATATGCGTGAATTATGTATGGAAGTCCTCTATATAAATGACAAAATGACAGTTGTCAATTACAACAGATGTATTTCCATTTTTGTTTCACACAAATAGCACAGCATGAAAAAATGATATCTATTGTAGAACATTTTTCGTAATTTCACACAACTCACATCGCAATAAAATTGATAATGAAATATTTAACTTTTATCTTGTTTTTCTTTCATCGCCGGAGCGTCGAGAGCGTGATTGTGGTCGTGGTAGAGTTCGGTCTCTCACGAATGCCACGCAAGGGGGCCCCGTGCGTGGTAATTGTGATGAAATATGGGCGCCACTTCCCATTAAAATAGTTCAATATATATTTGTCAAGCAATCTTGCCGTACGCACACTATATGGACACTTCATTACTGCTTTATTTTTTATTTTTTCATTTGAGAAAAGAAAAAGCAAAATCAACGAAAAAAAAAAAAAAAAACGGTATTTTTTTATTCGACGTGGCAGAGCAGTTAGTCACGTTGTCACTGAGTAAAAATATTCACGTTTCCAGTCGACACTCAAGACACGGGCAAAGCCACCTCGAGGCACCTTTTCGGCATTGATCAACTATATGAGGGTTGTGAATATATATACATAAATGTGTGAGTCTGTGTGTGCGTGTGTGAAGAAGAGTATAACGGAAGAGAACGAGATCGTTGAAGAAGCGACACACTCTCGGTGGACGAGGAAACTCGAGATTCCATCGGTAGAATGAAAGACACAGTGCGGAGAATGAAGAGTGTACGCACGTGAACACGAGCCGAGATGGAGTCTCAGTCTTCTTCCATCTTTTCCTCCTTTTTCTCCCATACACAGAGCCCCAAGGGGCCTTCTCTTCTCATCTTGCTCCCTCGGTTTATTATTATTCGGCAACCGCCCACGCGTGGATCGATCTCCCTTAGTACCCGAAACTGTGGTCGCGACGCCAAGACCCGGTGGGCCTCATATATAGATATATCAATGCGTATGTGTATTACGAAAAAAAGTGTTCCGCGTTCTTTCAGTCTCCTTTTGTATTCTCGTTTTTTTTTTCTTTCTCCTTTCGTATTATTTTGTGTTGCAGGAGGTCGTACAATCGGAAAGGTCGTCGATTGAGATAACACTCAACTCCTCTTCTTCTTCCTCATTTCATCGACGTGGGGGATTTAATTCGACAGTTTTATTTATATATATTTATTTACCCTCACACGAGTATATGTACTTTTGAATGTGCAACATTATTTTATAAGTTGCGTATCGGATTCAGAAAATTTTCACTGTAACCTCACCAGTAATTTGTATTGATTAAAAATTCATCTTTTCTTGATACACTTAGAGTGAACAATTCGAATTCATGGGATAAGTGTGAATGATTAATTGCACGCAAGACAGTGTGATGATAACGCAAAATAATACATATAAGAGAGATATTATATTTCAGTGGTGTGTGGTGTATTGTGCTGTGGTAAATGACCCCTGGCGGTCGCGTATATATGAGTTAAACGCGCCAGTGACACTTCTCCACCGATCATTATATACTTCGCGTCGCATTTCACGCTCGTTCGAGTTGTCAAATAAACGTGGCGACGTGTGGGTGGTGGAACCACTTCCGATTCGTTTCGCCGTATAGTAAAAGTCCTCATCATTTTTCAAATGACTTCTTCCAATACATATACACACACACACACACACACACTAAACAAATCTATACACACAAGTATACACATACCGTTCACTGAAATTCCCCTCCTGAACTCTCAAATAAATCTCTTTAGAACGGAGGAAAAAAAAAAGAAACAGTGTATAAATGTATATTTTGTAAATTGGTGGAAAAAAAAGGAGAAAAAAAAAATTAGGCAAAGTTGAAGGCGTTAACACACACGTGATCCTTATCTTTCTCACTCGTATTACCATCAGCAGTTGATTTATTGCACGATGGTTGAATCGATTTGTGTGTCAGTGGAATTTTCATCGACAGATCAATTTCGCGCGTGGTAAAACTCTCCTCGCCCTTACACCCTCTCTCACTCTTAGTTAAATACAAATTTATGCGTTGAACTCCTCGAGCAACGTGCGCGCTTTTTCGGCAGTTCATGCGCGCGCGAATTCTCCGAGTTGATGTTCTTCGTGTTTTTTTTTTTTTTTTTTTTCGTCATTTTTTTTCCTTTTACTTTCATACCACATTTTTTTTTCTCTCTTTCAACTTGGGCCGAGGGCCAATCCGCTCGATCATCAATCACGTTTAAACGGAACGGCTTGAAATCGTTCGGTGGATATATATGTGTATACACACATATATATAAACTTATATGGTGGAGCCGAGATGACTCTGATACTTACAACGAGATGTAAGTGCTCGCACGAAGAATGAGTGTGAAAGAGGATTGATAATGCGAGAAATAAGAATGAGTAAAGAATGAAAAAGAGATGTGTGAACTCGCTTTGGTATGAAATAAAGTTTAAAGAGCATTATTGATCGTCATATAATACTCTGCTGCCACATATACAAATATTTTTCATATTGTTCAAATACCTATACGTTCATACATATCTATATAATATAATATATGTAAGATGGCAAACAAAAAATAAATCGTTGAATAAAAATATATTTTGACCATTCAAAATGATGAAGATGAAGAAAAAAAAGGCATTGCAATAATAAACATGAAAACACATAAAAATCATGAGAGAGATATGTAGGTACTTGACCAACTCGTATAATAAGAGTATACATTTCGAAGATGCTTCATTACCTCAAGCACGCAAGCTTCTCTGTCTTGAATAAATATATACATCGCATGGTGATAATATCGATCGACCTGATTAATAATCCAGACTCTCGTTATTCACCTTGCACTCGCACGTAAATGTCTGCTCTTCCCACAACTTTCTCTTTTTCTTCCGTATATATGTATATATTATTTGAGTATGCCCACAACATGCCACTGTTACAAGTGTCTCGAGACTAATTTATCATTTGCAACTGATACATTTCAACGTCTGGTCAATGCTCCAGTGCATATCCCATAAGAATAATTTCATTACGGTTCTTATTTGGATACTGGAATTGCAATGACTTTACGCCAATTCACAAAGATAAATCACAAAGTTTTTCTCACGAACGACATTTGCAGTGGCACTGCAACCCATCGTGCAGTTTACTTTCCATCATCGTATTCACCTGAATGACAATTGTGATTGGATTACAATCAGATGAACATGTGTAAGAGAAAACAAAATGTATATAAATATTTATCAATTTATGTATGATTTGAGTTTCACATTAATGTACACATCACCAAGGGACAATTCTCATTAGTCATTAGACAGTCTATTAAATAAAACCGCATGCAATTTTGCAAATGAGTATAACAATTCGACTTGAATTTTCTCTCTTCACCATTCGAGAGCTCTTCTCATTTTGTTTACATCGTTTTCCCATACATTTATATGTCTTTACGCGAATTGAATTATTCTGAAGCCGAAGTTGTTTGGTGATGAGAGGTGGATTAAATATATGGGACGCGATGATGGTGAAGTATAGAGGATAATGAAGAGAAGAGTGTGTCACACAGTTGAATATGTATGTATAGGGTGTAGATATATACAGCAACGATGCGACTTATCTTGACAGATTACTGCGCCACCCAGTGTAATTTGTTGGCGCAGCTCCTATTCGCCTTCTTTCATCTGCCTCCTCATTCTCTCGAATAAATGTGTATGTATATATACTATTTTTCTTTTTCACACTGCGTTTACAGGCAGTATAGGCACGACGATACTGCGCAACAGTCTCACCATACGATAACATTCTCTTAATTCAAACGCCATGGGCGTTAATGGCGTTAATCTTGTCGGCGCGTACAAAAATGTTGTGATTAACGATGCAAAATTTTCCATAATTCGTTTTCTTGATAATATTCACAATATTGTGCAGTAGCTATTTGTGGGATGATAGTTTTATTTGAATAGATAAGAGCAATGTTGACGTTACGAAACAGTTTGAAATTTTGCATGACAACTTTTCAGTTAACAACTGTGAAGTCTCAATAAATGACAACTAAGTAAAAAACTTTCTCCGAATTCATATTGGCAATAATTGTTGATGATTTTGTGCAATGATTCTCAACTCCATGCTGAAATGAATGCGTAACAGTGTGATAAAGGTGAAAAAGTAGGGAAATTGAATTGGACTTTGTAATGATTTAAAATTAAATGATAAATCATTTTATCAAGATGAAATCAATATCCAATAAATATCACACGGCGAGGCGGAAAGATTTTTATATATGTATTCATGGATGTATGGATAGGTGCGTACGAATGTGTGGATATATATATATGTGATGAATATATAGGTGATGGTGGTGAGGATGAGAAGCAGGTCGTTATTAGTGCGCCCGAGCTCCGATAACGGGAATCGATTGGTCTCGCGGCCAACTATGTCTTCGTCTTCCTCATTTATATACTCTGTTCCTCTTCATCGGTTCTTCTTTATCTCACCATTCTCTTCACTCCTTCAACCTCTTCTCCTTCTTTTTTTTCATCATCATCTCCGAGACATACGCACTCTCACACGCAAACGATATAAACATAACCGGTATACGCACCTAGGGGGATATTACCGTGTCAACACGGTATTTACTGGAACAATGCCCCAGCGCTGAGAGCAGTAGCATGTGATTATATTTCCGAGGGGGCATCTTTTTTATCTCGCTCATCCTTTATCCCTTATTTCTCTTTATATATTTATTTATATGTATGTATACACATAAGTCTGCAATCATGAATCGATTGAGCATCTCGTCATCATCACTCTGACAGTTTATTGAGCTCGATGAGATTTATTTTCGACTTTTATTCGAGCATACAATAAAAATTTATGAATACTCTGATTTTTTTTTCTACTCATTGAATTTCCTACTCGATATATTGTACACACTTCTGGTGACCTATAAATGTCTCTGCATGTCATAAACTATTTGGTGAAATCTTTTCATCCCATTTTGTTTTTTTTTCCCTTTTTCCCTGAGTTATATCCACAATGAACAATTTACTGGAAATTTATTTTATTTAGTAGCCATCAAGTTTTTCATCCATCCCGAAGATTAGTTCTAGTCTCATATACACATATATAACAACTCAAACACACACATAGACTTTCTTGCGTTTGCCGACAATCGTCGGAGTTAATTAGACTCCAAAGGAATATGAGGTGAAGGAGATGGCTGACTGTTTGCCGCATACATATGTTTACGAGTGTGTGACTGCGATGGTATATATATGTGTGTGTGTGTGTGTGTATGTAAAGACAAATGGAAAAGGGAGGGTGCCTTTCTCACTTACTTACACCTATATATTCTCATCTTTCTTTATACGATGCTTCTTCTTTCGAGCACAAGGAAGAACAGTAAAAGTTGAGAGAGATGGTTGTTGTGGGCACAAAAAACCAGAATTGGACGATGGCAAAATGTATATATGTATAAGGAAGAGGAGAGAAGAAAGAAATATGTGCGAATTTGCACGTGCGTGCGATCATCTCGCGCGCACCCGCGCATTTTGCCAAGAACTTCAAACAATTTCTTCGCGTGCAATTATAAAACCACCTAGGTTGTTCATTCGACTCATCTTCTTTTTCATCTGTTGTGTGCATGCACACATACACGTGTATGCGCATCAGAGGATTCCAACACGGAAATATTACAACTGATTGAGTTACATTCGTATGATACATACCAACTCGAACCATTTTCTCTTGGTTCTTATCCAAAAAATTCCAATACTTTCAATTTTCTAATTTCCAAAATTTTCCCACATCACAATTTTGAACTCGACCTTATTCACACTCTTCTCATTTCATTGCGAAATATATGTTTGCTGACGATGCGACGATTGATAAAATAAAATGGTCAGTTACTTCCCCATTCGAGCATGAGATGTAACGACAGACATGAAATAAATTGGCAATCAGAGACATTAGACAAGACGTGTTTGAGAGCACTCAAGTGCAGTGATGTGCTGTGTATTTTACAGGATGTATAATATTTGAGGCGTGTGCGCACTCGTGTGCGTGAAATATAGGTTGATATCGCGATAAATAACGAGGTGCCCTCTTCGTTGGTGATGCCCCAGGCAGTCGCTACCGTTCTCGTACAAACGCGCGTGCATGCTCCCAACTCGTCCATACCTCAACAATCTTCGTGGTGGATCGTATAGTTTTATTTATCTCTCTCATCCCCATTCTTACTCTCGTTCTTTCCACACACATCTCCACTATGTGAGTAAACTCATATTCCATATAGCTATCTACTGGTCTATACAACCATAAGTGTATATCTTTAACGTTACGTATATTACGGGCACTTTGAAACAAACAGCAGTTTGTTCGCCATTGCCACATACCAATTGCAGTGAGCCGCCCGTGAAATATAGCTCCCTCTAAAAGGCACTTGGATTCTAAACGTTTTCCGCACCCTCCATCCCAATCGCTACAGCAAATATATTCTACTCCAATGTTTCCATCATCTTTTTTCTTATAATCTTATCTTCAAGAGTATGCAAATTCAATCATCCCTACATTCTCCATCGTCCCTTGATTTGCTCCAAATGATGATGTGGATTGGTTGGGATTCATATGACAAGTAAACTAAAAGAAGAAGTGTTTGGATGAAGATGAAAGTTGAAGAAGAAAAAAATTGTTTCCACAGTTCATTGACCCACTAAAATTTTTCGTCTCATTTATTATCTTGAGACTTTGAAAAGCCCTCTCGACGTATATACGTTGTGGTGGGTGCTCACGGGACGCCCTCACCATATCCACCGCTTATTTCTCATATATCCCTATATGTATTTTCACATAAAGATGTATTGCTTCTGGTTATTGATGCCTCCATTTGTTTATCAGTAACACGCAAGAACGTTGAAAATGACTAATGTCGCTATTAGCTAAGCGAAAGAATAATTCGGGAAGAAAAAAAAAATGAGTGAATGAGTTTCACATCTCAATTTTTTCGTCCACACCTCATTATACACTTTGACAAGAAATTCTTGATTGTTTTTTTTTTAAACACTCTTCAAAAATTCCACACACCCAGAGGCAGATATTGATAAAGTGAAAGTTTACGACAGCATGGGTGAAAAATTTCTACAAGATGAAAATACGACGAGAAGGAAAAAAAATTGAATTACCTCTTCCTTTTTCATTTGCGTACTGTAAATGTGTTCAAGACGACCGAGTAGTATGTGTGCGAATGCAAAAGAGTGAATGAGAGTAAGGGCAAGAAGTGAAAAGAGGAGAGGGGTAAGGTTGAGGAGTGAGTGAGAGAGTGAGAGGGATGGTTATCGTTGGGTAAGTGCCCTCCCGTGTCGAGATAATGCCGACACCAGGGGCGACAACATCATCCGCAGCGCGCGGCAAATGCTACAAACGTAATCCGGCCTCGCCGCGTCACTGTTGCAAACAACCAGTAGGTCTTGTCACTTTTATTTTTTTTATCTTCTTGCTCGACCGGCGTGATCTCCCCAAAAAAGATCGGAAG